>JAHLKH010000070.1:0-122109 GCA_025526915.1 Entophlyctis helioformis | reverse complement strand
AAACGCGCCAGTGAGTAATAGAACTGGCCACCGTACTGTTTGGCCGAAATCGCCGGCTGCTGTCCCCGTCCCCGTTGCTGCTGCTGCTGCTGCTGCTGTTGATGGTGGCGGCAATGTGGGGTTGCCGAGCGCGTCCGTGGGCTGTGCGGAAAACAGCGACCCGGCACTCGGCGCGCGTTGCGGCATTGGTATGGTGGCTCCTCCTCCTCCTACACCTCCTCCCATACGCGACGGCGAGATCGAGGGCAGTCGGCCATGCCGTGCATGCGGTAGACCAGGCGATCCCTGCCCGCCACCGGGCTGCGCCGACCCAGCAGACACGGGACTCGTTGTCACGGGTGCCTGCATCGGCAACACAGGGTCCGGCCGACTCGTCAGCACGCGGTACCCGTACCGGTCGTCCAGCGGCCGGATGCTCGGATCGTTGCTCTTGGGATCAAGCCGCACAAGCACAATCGGCCCATCCGGTAGATCGTCATCGTCATCATCATCGTCGTCGTCGCCATGATCGCCGTGTCTTGCTTTCCCGCCACCGCCACCAGTATACCGGGTTGCGGCAGCTTGGATGCACTGGTGTTCCGAGACCCACCACCGCCGCCGCCGCCGCCGATACTTGTGATGGAAAACGCGGTGCCACGCCGGCCGGTCATGAAGCCCGTGGAGGGACCGGGAGCCACCGGACCCGACACAAACGCGCCAGCCATGGCACCGACAAAGACGCTGAACGGCGAGCCGGCCGGTGTGGGTGCCGGCGTGGGTACCGGTGTGGGAGCCGCAGCCAACGGCCCTGCAATCGATCCGCCGCTCATGGCTTTCGGGTCAGCCGCCGACGCGACACTCGCACGCCGCAGCGGGACACGCAGCCGGTGTCGTTCGCTCAACGGCGACACGCCGCTCACACCGCCGCCGCCAATCTGCGAGGCTGTCGGCGTGCTCAGCGGTACACCGCCATCGCCCCATGCCGTTACCGCCGGCACCCTTTTCGCCATCGACCTCCTCGGCCTGCGTTTGCTCCGGCGCGCCGTCGCCCGGCGTCTGGTGCCCGGCCTCGCAGCTCGATACTCCCGGATCGATCGGGTCCATGAGGAACGTCGACACGGCCCAGTACATGAACCATTGCCAGCGGGTGAAGCGCGGCCGCATCGTCATGATGGACGCTCGTCTTGCCGCATGGTCGTGGAAATTGTTATAGTGCTGTGTGCGCACAGCGTCGGCGTCGGCATCGGCATCGGCAACTGCATGAGCATGAGCATCGTTGTTGGCGGCGGGGTCGTCGGGTGGCGGCTCGGGTGGTGCAGTGTAGACCATCTGGTCCGTATCGCGTTGCGTGTCGTGCTGCGTGTCTGCCGCTGCGGCTGCAGCTGCATCGCTGGTGCTGATGGCGCCAGTGTGCATGTGGGCAGCCGTGCCCATGTAGACCGCCGCGTCCGTACCAGCGGGCGGTGCGGGGATATACGGCTGCACCTGCGGACGCGACAAGCGGCGGCCAGGTGGCGGCAGTGTCTTGGCGACCGCGACCTCCTGGATATCAACGCGCACGTCCAGTTCCGTGTCGGTGTCGCCCCACACGCCTGGTGCCGGCGCGGCTGCCGGGAGCGGTGGTGCACGCAGCGGTGCGGTGCCTGCGGGCCGCGGATGCGACGGGTCAATGACCTGCACGTGTTTGGCGGGCGGCTTGCCTTGCGATGGGCGACCGATGAGATGCATGCTGCTTTCGCTGCCGTCCACCGCTGCACTGGTGGGCGACGGCAGACGCGTCGAGTCGGACGCAGAGGGCCGTTGCGGCGTGTGCATCTCGAGCGACGTGGCAATGGCGAGCGAGTGCCGCCGGCTTGGGCTTGGCGCGTCGGGCTTGGCTATCCGCTGCACGGACGGTGACGACGGTTGCGGCTGTTGATGCTGGATGAGATGCTGTTGTTGCTGCTGTTGATGTTGCTGGTCGGTGCTGGCAAACGGATTCGTTCCGACCATCGATTCTTGCTGCTGGGTCGGATCGTCGTCGCCGTAGTCGCCAGAGGCCCGGCCGCCATCCGACGCCGATTCGTCCATTTCCTCCAGATCGTGCAGTCTCTGCGGCGGTGGCGGCAACACTGCCATCAACGGCACTTGCTGCTGCTGCTGAAACGACGGACCCGTCGCGCTGTCGGACAAGTATCCAGCACTGTAGAACGCGGAAGCATGTTGGTGGGGCGGACCGCCACCGAGCGCCATCACCTGAACGCCTTCAGAGTTGATGCCACTGCCGCCTGTACCCAGTGGGGCGTACTCGCCGCGCTGCCTGCCCATGCCGCCATCCAGACCATCATCCGCATCGCTCTGATGATCCACGTCTGGACTCCCGATGCCGTTGTTGGCGTCGTTTCCGTTGCCGTAGTCAGCATCGCCAAGAGCACCGTAATGCGCATTGTACTCTTCTTCCAGCTGCGCCGCCATGACGTGGTGGCCGTACAGCTTCTCTTCCAGCTCCAGCACGTACTTGTCAATGAGGTACTGCCGCACATCTTCAAGCACAATCGCCATGGCCGGATCGTAAAAGAACACAATCGCGTGCAGCAGTCCCTGGTCACATGGTGATACGTCAGTGTGTGCGTGACTGCCGCGGTGACGATGGGGAGTAGCGCGTTTGTACCTGGCTGGCCTCGAACATGCGGCCCATGCCTCGCACATGTCCGGCGTCACGTATGGCATACGCTGTAAACGCCACGGCCTGGGACAGAAACGGCACCAGCGAGTAACTGTCCGATGACTGTCAGCGCACTGCCCGCGTTTGCCTGCGCGTGCTCGACAAGAGGGATCAGGCTGCTCACCAGGACAGCCGCAGGATCGTGCGTCGCAGCTGCACAAACAGCTTGACACGCCGCGACGGCATCTGCCTCCTTGATATTTGCTTGTGCATCTCGCTCCACAGCACGTAGGTGGCAATGATGGATGCAAACACTGTGATGGCGACCCATCCATACCACACCAGCCTGTCCGCCAAACAGCGCATGCGCAGTCAGTCCAACCCGCATACACGCACGCATACGCATGTACACCTCCAGCCATCACTCGTCTTACAGGATCTCGAGCTGCCGTCGTGTCGTGGTCCAGTCACTTGGAAACATGTATCCGCAGCCCTCGCCACCAGTCCCCAGATGCCCTGTCCAGCTGTCAGTCGGCCTCTCTTCACCGATCTCTCACTCAGACACACATACACTCGCACAGACCGTACCTTGACCCACTTGCGAAGCCGCCAACCCAAGCGGCACGGCCAAGGACACAATATAGTACCATTTCTCACACCACAGCGTGTTCTGGAGCCGCAACAGAAACACAATGTGGAGGTTGACCGCGACCATGGTGGCCAGCATCATCTAAGCCATGTATGCGTTTCCATGCTCATGTCAGTACGCCGGAAAGCGAGGATGTTGGTTGGATGTGGGCAGACAAGCAGACAAGCAGATGTGGGCAGACAAGCAGACAGAAAGGCGGATACGCGGGTGGGCTTACAGACGCAAGCCCGGCAACGAGGTGGAGAAACATGGACCCTGCGCAGACACGGCTTTGGTCCGTGTACAGCTCGACCACGAAGATGTTGGAGATGCTGTAAAACAGGTCGGCGGTCGAGATGGCGACAGCGAGTCGCAGCGTGACACGGTTGGCTCTGTGTGTGTATATATGTGATGATTCGTGCGTGGCCGTCACCCGGGCGTCACCCATGTTCAACGCCAAACAGCGCGTGCAGGTCAGTAAGAGTATGTAGACGCGCAGCAGCAGGGCGAGTCGAACGACTGGATGGCTGGCTGGCTGGCTGACCGGATGCGTTTGGAGGGCAGGAGGCGACGTACATGACGGGCAGGTTGTGCCGGAGGAGCAGGTAGATGAAGATAACGACGAGCGAGAGAAAGGCCGAGACGCCGTTGAGGATGTCAGATGCGAGGATGTACGCACGGGCAGTGGCCGCGTCGAGGGTCGATGGCAGCGTCATGGTATCCGCGGTCGCCGGCTGGGTATGCCAATGCGTCTCTTGAGCTGAACGGTGCTGGCGGTGCGAGCGGCGTTGCTTGACTGCAGCCAACAGGTCCGTGTGCGAGGGCGAGGCTTGCGGCTGGCAGAGTCCGGCCCAGTGTGAGTTGTTCAGTATCGGTTGTTTGTGGAAGTTATGGAAGATATGCTCGAAGCGCTCCGACGCGAGGACGGACGCGCACACCGACGCGACAATGATTCCCTTCACAGCCAACAAGCAGGGTGTCATTTGGGCCAAGGCTGATGATGTCACACAATGTTCATTGGGATGGATGGATGGATGGATGGTAGACACACGACGATGGACGGATGGATGGACGGATGGATGGATGGGAATCATGCTCGGCTGTCGCTCGATCAGGCAAAGCACAGCACGCGGTAGGCGTTCTTGGAGTACTCGCGGCCGCCGTAGCCAATGTGCGCCTCGTTGCCAATGGTGACCTTGCCGACCTGCACGCTGCCCTCGTGCTGCGTCTGCGCAATGAAGATGGCGTCGCGGTTGTGCTCGTGGCCGGCCTCGATGAGCTGGCCGGGGATGGCCTTGGCGTTGAAGTGGCCCGAGATGTCGACCCAGCGCACGGCGTTGGGGTTGCCGACAAGCACCTCGTAAATGGGGTAGCCCGAGTACTCCTTGCCGCCGTACGAGAGCGAGGCGCCGTTCCAGCCAGGCACCATCTTGCCGACCTGCAGCGAGTTCTCGTGCCACGTGCGGATGGCGTAGATGGGCTTGCCGTCGCGCTCAGAGCCGGCGGGGATGGCGTTCTGCGGGATCTGGCCCTTCTGGGCAAGGACCTGCGATGGAGGGAGCGAGCGAAGAAGGGCCGTGTCAGCAACAGAAGCACATAAGCACAGACACGCGGGGCAGACAGATACACAGACAGCGCGACACGCACCCAGTGCACGGCGGGCATGGGCTGGCCGGCACGGAGAGCGTTCTGGTAGGCATCGAAGCGGCGGCGAGCGTCCTGCTCCCAGTTCTGCTGCGTCCAGTTGGCCTCGTCGACGTGGTCCTTGTGGTCGCCGTGCGACGTCACGCCGTAGGCAACGGCGCCAGCGAGGCCGGCCGCGCCGAGGAGACCGCCAGCAAGCATGCCGCCGACCTGCGATGCCGATTGGGTTGGATCAGATCGGGTTGCATTGGTTGGTGCACGATGCATTGGTGAGCATGTGAGTCACAGATCTGGCAGATCTGGCTTGGCGGAGCAAGCGACGACGACAGGCGACATTCGACAGGCGGCACTCACAGCCAGCGGAGAGAAGCCAGTGTCCTCCTGCTTGGGAGGCTGCGACTGCGGAGGAGCGTAGGCGGGCACCTGGGCAGGCTGCTGGGCATAGCCAGGCTGCTGCTGCTGGTGCTGGTGTTGGCCGTACGAGTTGTTGTTGTTGTGGCCGTACGACTGCTGCTCGTACGACTGCTGGCCGTAAGACTGCTGCTGCTGCTGGCCGTACGAGCCGGTCTGCTGGCCGTACGACTGCTGCTTCTGGAACAGCGAGTGAGCGACCGAGGGGGCCCAGTCGCTCTGCGAGTTGTGGGCCTGCAGCGTGCCGCCGTTCAAGTGCACGGGCCAGCGAGCGAGCGGGTGTGTGTGTGAGACAGCGAGCGTGAGACAAGAGACAGCGAGCGTGAGACAGAGGGAGACACTTGCCTGCAGCACCGTGTAGTTGCAGCCCTCGAACGAGACGACGGAGCCCGTCGCGTAGTAGGTGCCGGGTTGCCAGTTGCAGTGCGTCATTGTGTGTGTGGTTGCCTGTGTGGTTGTGTGTGGTGGTGGCCGATGAGACAGACGCAGACCGCGGGCCCTTTTATGCGAGTCGCTCGGCGGCCGCCGCCCCCGCCAGCAGCAGCCGCAAGACCCGCACCGGCACACGGCGTGGGCTCAGCGCATGACTCAGCACATCGCAGATGGCGGGCAGTGCCACCACAGCCGGCATCGCTGTCAGCACACAGCGCACAGCACCGCTCTGTCATAGCATAGCACCGCCACCCGCTGTGCCCGCGGCGGGATGCGAGTGATGCGGGTGATCCCACGGACAGAGAGCAGGCCTCAAGCGGGCTGCCTGCCACCACAACGCCGCAGAGTCGCTGCTGCCGGACCAATGGCCGTCGTGCCCCAGCAGCGTCCATGTGACGCCGGTTCCGATCTCACGGCTCTTCCGAACCAGGTGCATTCACCGTTGGCGTCCTGCAGACCCGCAGACCAGCAGTCCCGCAGACCAGCAGCTGCGACCGCCCGGCATGCCGCACACAACCTCTGACAACTGGATCGTCCACACGTCGCCGTATGCGGACGTGGCCATCCCGGACCAAGACATTGCGTCGTTTGTGCTGGGCTCCAAGGACGTGCAGGCCAACCTGGCCAAGCCGGCCTTTATCGACGCTGCCACGGGCGAGACCATCACCTTTGGCGACCACATCCGCCGGGTGCAGGCCTTTGCCTCGGGCTTTGTCCACCACCTCGGGTTCAAGAAGGGCGACGTCCTCGCCGTGTTCAGCCCAAACTCTATCCACTATCCCGCCATCGTCTTTGGCGCTGTGTCTGTCGGTGCGTCTGTCGACCTGCTGGCACACCGGATCAGCCTGTGTGCACCGTCCTGACTGATTGGCGACCGACAGGCGTCGTCTTCTCCGGTGCCAACCCAACCAGCACGGCCGACGAGCTCGCATACCAGCTCAAGGACTCGGGCGCCTCGATCCTCGTCGCCGATCCGTCGGTCCTGGCGACGGCCAAGCAGGCTGCCAAGACGGCTGGTCTGCGTGCCGACCGCGTCTTTGTGCTTGCCAAGCAGGCGGTGGACGGCACTCGGTCGGTGTTTGATCTCATGTCCGACAAGCCGCTGCCCAAGATCACCTGGACCAAGGACGAGCTGCACAACAAGCCGGCGTACCTGTGCTACTCGTCTGGCACCACTGGCCGCAGCAAGGTCTGTCCACTCTGCTTGCGATGACTGTGGCTCGGATGTGTTGTGGCTCACGAGATCTGACCGTGTCTGCCCTCCACGCATCACACATCACATCACATCACATCACATCACATCACATCACATCACATCACATCACATCACATCACATCACATCACACATCACATCACATCACATCACACATGCTGCTCAAACAACAGGGCGTGATCACAACGCACCGCAACATGATTGCCAATATCCTGCAATCGGCTGCTTTGGATAGTGGCGATCCCACTCCTCACCACGTTTGGATGGGCGTCCTTCCGTTCTATCACGTGTATGCGTTGAAACTCTCGCTCCACTCTGCGTCACGCCTGGTAGGTTTATCTTGCAGCGTTCATCTGTTGGCCTTGCACAAACGTCTCACGATGTTCTCTCCCAAAGGCGATCCCACTCGTGGTGATGGCCAAGTTTGATCTGGGTCTGCTTCTGCAGTCGATCCAAAAGTACCGCCTGACTGTGCTTCATATTGTCCCGCCCATTGCCCTGGCGCTTGCCAAGCAGCCTGTTGTCGACAAATTCGACCTTTCATCTCTACGCCGCATCATGTCAGGTGCAGCACCTCTCGGCGGCGAGATCGTTTCCAAGCTAGAAGGCCGTCTGAAAGTGATCGTCACGCAGGGATACGGTCTGACCGAAGCGAGTCCTGCAGCAGTTGTATCACCACACGATGACACGGTCGAAGGATCGGTCGGCGTGCTCATTCCAAGCATGCAGATGCGCATTGTCGATCATATCACTGGCAAGGGTGAGCCAGCCTCGTTGTTGTGCGACGCAGTCTGTCTACTAACATCTGCACACGCAGATCTCGAGTTCAACGAGCCCGGCGAGATCTGGCTCCGTGGACCCAACGTCATGAAGGGCTACCACAACAACGTCGAAGCCACCACGTCGTCGATCGACAAGGACGGCTTCTTCCACACGGGCGACATCGGCTATGTGTCGTTCCGCAACCATCTGTTCATCGTCGACCGTCTCAAGGAACTCATCAAGTACAAGGGCAACCAGGTGCCGCCAGCCGAGCTCGAAGCCAAGCTGCTCACGCACCCGCTGATTGCCGACGCGGCGGTCATCCCCACGCCCGACGAGGCAGCAGGCGAGCTGCCGCTCGCGTATGTCGTGCTCAAGCCCGGCGCCAAGCTCACCGAGAAGGAGGTGCAGGCGTTCATTGCCAAGATGGTTGCGCCGCACAAGCAGCTGCGCGGCGGCGTTGTGTTTGTCAACGAGATCCCCAAGTCGGCTGCCGGCAAGATCCTGCGCCGTCTGTTGCGCCAGGACGACGCTGAGCGCAAGAAGAAGCTCAAGGCCAAGCTTTGAAGTGGTGCCAATGAATGCGTGTTGACACAGGTCAAGCGATGGACACGATCGCACCTCACACGATACCTGGACACGATCGTATCACATCAAGTCACGTGTCTGCTCACGTGATTTGTCGCCTTGAAAGGACCCGATTTGAATTGTTTTTCCTCAACTCCAACCAATCAGGTGAGGGCGGATGACGTGGATGTGCGCCGTCCGCTGTGGTCCATGCAGGCTGCTGACTTGGGGGCAATGGCATGATACGCACGGCACGCTGGCCCTTGCTACTCGAGCAGCCCAGTGCAGATGAGTGTCGTCTTTTACAAGTTCAAGTCGGCCAAGGACTACGACACCACGTCGTTTGACGGGGCGGGCATCTCGGTGTTCGACCTCAAGCGTGAGATCATGATCGCCAAGAAGCTGGGCAAGGGCACCGAGTTTGACCTGGCCGTCTACAATGCGCAGACCAACGAAGGTGGGTCTGGCTGCCGCACATGGTGCCCTTGCCGTTTGTCGTGCTCGCTTACTCACGCGCTTGCCTGCCTGCCTGCCTGCCTGCTCTTGGTCTTCAGAGTATGCCGAGGACGAGCAAGTCATCCAGCGCAACTCCTCGGTGCTGGTGAGCCGCATCCCTGCAAAGTACCCAGGCAAGGGCGGCGCTCAGCGGTACCTTGGCGCGCCGGTCGGACCCATGTCTGGCGGCCACGGAGGGCATGGCGGGCTTGGCCATGGCCAAGCGCAAGGCGGTGGTGGCGGCGTTGGCGGGTATGGCCGGTTTGGACAGCAGCAGCAGCAGCAGCAGCACCAGCAGCAGTCGGCTGCTTCTTCTGGACAATATGAAGCGTCGGCTGCTGCCTCCGCTTCCGATGCGGCTCAATCGGCTGGCGGCGAGCAAGATCGCATTGCGATGATGTTCCAGCAAGAGAACGAGCAATGGCTGCAGACACAGGACCGCATGGCAAAGTAAGGCGCTTGGGCTCGGCGTGCATTGCGCCATGGCGTGGGGACTGACCGACACTGTTCCACTGGCTTGCCCAACCATTCCAGCCAGCGTCCGGTTTACCGTGGCGGTGGCGGAGGAGGCGGTGGTGTTGGACGCGGCATGGGCCGTGGCGGATACATGCAGATGCCGTATGGCGACGGCCGTCCACCGCCAGCAGGATACATTTGCTATCGCTGTGGTCTCAAAGGTACATATGCTGTGACTCTTGCTTTGCCTGGCGCTGTAAGCGAGGAATGGATGGATGCAGGGACTTACAAGCTGCGATCCATCCACCGCAGGACACTACATCAACACGTGTCCGACCATTGGCGACAAGGAGTTTGACAACAGGCCCAAGCTCAAGCGAACGACTGGTATCCCCAAGATGTTCCTAAAGACCGTCGAGCAAGGAGCGGCGTCTGGGCTCATGGTCACGCAGACGGGCGACTTGGTGGTGGCTACGCCCAACGAGTGAGTGCGCTTTCTGGCCAGCCTTTGCAGCTTGCAGTCGAATGCACGCACTGACAGACAGGGCAGCGAGGCATGGGTGCGCATGTCGGCTCAGCGACGAACGTATTTAGGCGTCGGCGATGCACACGAGCTGGCCCCCGTGCTGCCCGAATTCAAGTGTGGCCACTGCCATAAGCTTGTGCGCGACGGCGTCACGACTCCCTGCTGCAGATCCAACTATTGTGATGAGTGTACGCTTTCGCTTGCTGTGTATTGAGCCACTATTTCTACCTGCCTCTCTGTCCAGCCCGCAGTTGTTAACTTGTGACCTTTTTCTACTGCTTCTCTTTCGTACTCTTGTCCTGTCGGTCCCTCGTGATTCTGGCCGTGCTGCTCGTTGGCATTGGCCGAATGGCTTGGATTTGATCAACTCCGATCTGGTTCAATCGCACTGCTCTGCGCATGGCGGGCTGATGGCTACATTCGTGGCTGGTATATCTGTGGCTGGTCTGTGCATCCCAATCGCCTGCACCTTGGATACGTATCCCACCATCCCACTGTTGTGCATACGTGATGACACCAATACACCACTGTATCTCGCTCTCTGCCGTCTACATCCTGACCACAACAACGACTGTTGACAACATCCACCCATTCACCTGCGACACGCTCCTGACCGTTCTAACCCTATGGAAATCTCCTCTGGTTCCCTGCCCTTGCTTGGTCATGCATCGTGTGTTATGGTACAATGGGGTTGACACTACAGGCATCAGACACGAGCTCCTTGAGCCACAGGATCCGGCCAATAGGTTCAAGTGCCCCGCATGCCATCGCGATCTCGTGCCTGACCATCTCATCACCAACAAGGAGCTGCGCACGGCTGTCGACAAGCACATTCGCGACTTTGCGGCCGAGTCCAATGCAGCCAATGCTGCAGCAACAGCTGCAGCAACAGGAGCCGCGTCATCCGGAGAGGCTGCAGCCAAGACAGAAGGATCTCCAGCACTGCCCAAGGCCGCGCTGCCCTCTGCCGGCCAGGCTGCCGTCAAAACAGAAGCATCCGCGCCACAGGCGTCAAAGGTGCACGCTGCTCACCAGCGGCCTGCCGCGTCCAAGCCGGTCTTTACGATTGTCGAGCCTGCTGGCCCGCCCGTTCCCAACTTTAATCCAGCACCCGTACCGACTCATGGTGCATCGACAGGCAGTCAGCCAGCACAACAACAGCAGCAGCAACAGCCACAACAGCCTGCATCGAATGCACCGTATCGATCTGTTGGGCAGGAGAGCGCCATGGCCAAAACCGAGCAGAAGCAACAGCAACAGCAGCAGCCACAAGCTCAACAACAGCCGCCACAGCAGCTGTCTGGACTGTTTGGCCAGAATCCGGGCATGGCAGGTGCTCAGCAGATGCCTGCCCATCCGATGCAGCATTTACCGTTCTTCCAGCAACAGCAACAGCAGTCGGCGGGTCCAATGATGGCACAGCCGATGATGATGGGCATGCCGCCTATGATGCGGCCGGGGATGCCCTGGGAATGCCCATGCAAATGGGTGGTGGCATGATGCCTGGCATGGGCATGGGCATGGGTATGGGAATGGGAATGGGAATAGGTATGGGTATGGGTATGGGCATGATGGGACAGCAGTGGCCAATGGGGATGCCGCAGCAGATGCCACCAGGCATGATGATGCAGCAGCCACAACAACAGCAGCAGCAACAGCAGCAACAGCAGCAACAGCAGCAGCAACAGCAAGGCAGGGACCGCGACCAAGGCCGCAGCCGTGATCGTGACCGTAGCCGTGACCGCAGCCGCGAGCGTGATCGTGACCGTGATCGTCGCCATGACGATGGACGACAACGCGACCAAGGCAGAGGCGATCGTGATCGTGATCGTGATCGTGACCGCGACCGTGACCGCGATGCACAGCGCGACCATCGCCACCGTCCATACGACCGGTTCAACCGTGGCGGCGGCCGTGACTCTCGGGATTCGCGCGACTCGAGAGACTAGCGCCAGGACGGCACGAGCAGCGATGCCAAGGCCGGCCATTGCTCTGGCGCCGCATGGTGATTGAAGTGGCATCTGTCCAGCAATGGGACTGGAATAGGCGAATGAAAACGTATTGATTCGAGTGGGTGAATGAAAGGATATCGTGTGTGTGTGTGTGTGTGTGTGTGTGTGTGTGTGTGTGTGTGTGTGAGTGTGTGATACGTGCGTGTACCGGCTGCCTATGTCCGCGCCTTCTTCTTGATGTGCTGCTCGTCGCGCTCGGCATTGCGTTCGGCGTTCTTGTCGCTCTCGCCTGCCTCGACTCGCTGCTTGCCTCCTGCCTCCTGCTCCTCATCGTCCTCCTCAGATCCTTCCGCGTCCTCCTCCTCGTCCTCCTCTTCTCCTTCTCCATCCTCTTCCTCTTCCTCTTCCCCTTCCCCTTCTCCTTCTCCTTCGTCGCCCTCTTCGCCCTCTTCCTCTTCGCCCTCATCGCCCGTCTCGTCCTCGTACTCGTCATTCGCACCGTCCTCGTCGTCTAGCCCATCGTCCTCGTTATCGGTGTCCTCTATATCCTCTTCGTCGTCGTCGTCATCTCTCGCCGGCTCGCGGCCAGTGTCGTTTGCACGCACCACGTCTGCATCGTCGTCGTCGTCTTCGTCGACATCATCGTCATCATCGTCGTCGTCGCCGTTATTGTCCTTGTTGTCGTCGTCGCCGTTATTGTCCTTGTTGTCGTTGTTGCCGTCTACCGCCTGCTGTGTTGAGCGGGCGTCTGTTGAGCCGGACAGAGCCGGCAGTGACAACGAGGGCGATGGGTATGAAAGCGGTGCGTTGAGGAGAGCCCGCAGTTTGGCGAGAAGCTCGGTCGACTCTGCCAGCTGCAGTGTGATGTCTTGTGCGAGCTGTGCCGGTTTCGTTCGGACAACAGTGGACGAGTGGACGGCACAGGTTGAGCGTCAGTTGGCAGCACGCTGCAGACGGCTATGGCGACAGTGTGGACAAGTGCCAGTGGATGGGCGGGTGCGGCACAGAGGACGCCATTGCGTCGCGGCCGCGGTCTTGGTGCGTCTGGCTGTCCGTCCAAGGTTGGCCTGCTCACCTCCAATGCGGGCATGCTGGCGGTCGGAGATTGCGGCAACCGTGTCGCGTTTGAGCGTGTTGGACGAAGCGGTTGACAGATGAGCGCTTCATCGACTTACACACACACGCTTGTCAAGGATGCAAGAAGGGATTGTATTCAATGTATGCAGACACGGCCAGACAATACACGACCAGACACGACAAGACACGACATGGCCAGACACGTCGGTCTCAGAGCGAGAGCAGGGCGGCAAGCGCACCAGCGACAGCAAGCAGCATGCTGGACGGCGCAGACATGCCGGCGGCGTTGGTGGACGTGCCGGGCACGGTGGGGCCGGCGGTGGGCTTGGCGGTCGGCGACGACGGGGCCGCAGAGGTGGACGGCTTGGGTCTGGGAGGCACGGCCTTTGCGGCGCCGGTGCCGTCGACGGACCACGTCTGCACGGGGTTGTTGTTGTCGTCGTAGCACTGGATGTCGACCCACTCGAACGGCGCCGTGAGGTTGCCCGTGGTCGGGAACACAATCGGGCCGCCGGCCCAGTTGGGCTGGTTGGACGAGTCCCACACCGACACCTGCACGCGCGACGCAGACTCGGGGAACCAGAACTGGCCGGCGGGCAGCGAGCCGGGCAGGCCAAACGACTGGTTCTTGTTGAGCGTCTTGACAATGACGCCGTCGACGGCCCAGTCGATGCGGTCGCTGCGCCAGTCGATCGAGAACTCGTGCACGGCGTTCTTGGGATGGTGCCGGCAATCGGGCCGCCGTGCAGACCCTGTCACGCATCACACGATGCCACGCAGCGAACCATCATGCGATGCCATGCGTCCATGTATTCGTCGCGTCAGTCGCTGCCCGTCTTTGTCAACATGCAAATTTGAACGCGTCGGTTGTCACTGCCACACGGCCATCTCCGCAGGAATCGGGCGGGCGGGGTGGCTGTGTGAGGGATGCACCCGCACAAACAGCCCCCTCGCATCCCTTTGGCCGACACGGCAAGCACGGCCAGCACGAGGCGGCGCCAGTGTGCTGCAGGCGGCGACGTGCGGCGACAGGCTGATGAAGGGCGGCCAGGGGCGGGCTGGCAAGGGGCGGCAGCCGCAAGCAACAAAACAAAGCAGCAGAGCCGCCACTCACCCGCTCGAGTCTGGTGGTCTTGTAGGTAAGACGTTGGTCTCGGGCTTGCTCGTGTCCTTGCCGAGGATCTCCCAGTCAATCTCGTCCTGGACGTACTCCTGGTGTGTGTGTGTGTGTGTGTGTGTGGGGGTCACTGGTGGTTAGACAGCCAGTCAGAAGGACAACCACACAGCCTGCCAGTCAATGCCCACCTTTTCGGCAGGTGCATGGCGGTCGCTCCACGTCACAAACGTCGTCAAGAGGCCGGTGCCCTCGAGCGGCTTGAAGCGGGCCGTCAGCTTGCCGTAGCGGAAGTAGCCGGTCGTCGACAGGCGGGCACCGGTGGCCAGGCCGCCGGCGGGGTTGGGCACCAGCTTGAGGTTGGCGGTCGTGCCGGTGTAGTCGACGTAGCCGTAGTCGTGCGTAAAGTCGTAGTCGGCCGGGTCGACGGTGAAGCGCAGCGCCTCGTTGCCGTACAGCGGGAAGATGCGCTTCTGGTCAAAGGCCATGCGCTTGGACACGCAGTTGCCCGGGTTGAAGTTGGCGGGCACCTCGATGGGGATGAGCTGTGCAGAGGCGCCCACGGCGAGGACGGCGACGGTTGCGAAGAGCTGCAGCATGGCTGGCTGGCTGTGTGTGTGTGTGTGTGCGATGATCGACGTTGCGACTGGCGGGGAAAGAAGGCGATGCCAGGAACCGCATTTAAGGAACCGCTGCTGGAGCCATTCAAGCCCAGCCAGCCAGCCAATCATTCAAGCCCAGCACAGGCAGCAGCCGTGTTTCAGGTGTCTGCGGTGCACACAAGCCGCAGGTCTTGGCTGGCTGGGCTGGCTGGATGGTGGCCACTGTGCGGGTGGAGCTGTGGAGGGCGGGTGGCACTCTGCCGATGGTGCTGATGGACGGCTGCGGCTGCGGCGAGATGCAATGGCGGAAGTTGGGATGGCGGCTGTGTGGCGTGCCTGTGCGTGTGGGCGGAGAAACACATGAAGGATTGGACAGCACAGCACAGCAAAGGGCGATGCACATTGCACAATGCACAGATCAGCACGGCAGAGGGCGGAGGCGGAGGCTGCACTGGCTGGTGCTGCCAGATCCCCGCTGTGCCGTCGGGGCTCCCTGTGCCTGTCGTGTCGTGTCCTCTTCCGTTGCCAGCTACGACCAGATCCAGCCAAGATCCAGCCAAGGCAGCCAGGCGCTTGCCAGGTGCTCGAATGTTCCAGCGCCTTCGTGCTCGTCCACAGCCAGCCAACGCCCCAAGGCGGCTGCCGTCCGTCGAGTCGCCGTGCTCATCGTGCGAGTTCAGTCCAAGCAACCCAACGTTGCGCACGCTGATTGGTCCACATCATCAGACGCAAGTCGACGTGGCAGCATCACACAGCGTCATGCAGCGACACGCAGCAACTCGCTTCCATAAAAGGCAGCTGTTCCCCTGCCCAGATCTGTCCACCAACACAAGCAACCAGCCTACAAGCCACTGCACATGCCCGCCATCTCCACACAGAACAGCGCCAGCCTCGACAGCACCAACGACCAGTCTGCCGTCGTCTGGATCGCTCCCTCATTGCTGCGTCTGGATGTCGCCAACGATACTGTAAGTGCTGCCCACAACTCCACCCATCGATCCACTTCCACATCCACGCATCCTGCATTCAACTGACCAACCTCCCGCACAGACCACATCCGTCGTCTTTTGCAGATCGCCCAACAACGACAATGCTGTCCGCCTCTCCTACACCATCAACGGCAAGCCCGACACAGCCGCCATCGCCTCCATCTCCCACTCAACAACCAGCAGCATGGCCGACTTTACCCTGCGCACGCCGTCCAGCCCGCTGTCGTCCCTCGTCAAGATCGGCCAGAGCGCACTCAAGGTCTCCATCACCATCGAGATCGCCGACTCTTGCCAGAACGGTCTCAGCATTGCCGTCTGCGGCACCAAGTTCACGCACATCGACTTCCGCGACGAGTTCCTGCACCCGTTTGGCGACGTTGATGTCCTGTTTGTGTCCCGATCCAAGATGCACATCAGGCTGCCTGCTGCTGCTGCCGCTGCCCGCGACGCTCTGCCCAACTTTGCCGCGCACAGCCTGCGCACGCGGTCGTTCAAGTTTGAGGGATCCAGCCAGGACATGCGTGTCCAGAGCCTTGCGGCCGATGACGGTCTCTCGGTCGTCGCGTCATCGGGCTCAGTGACCATTGGCAGCGTGGATGCCGGCGGTCGCGGTCTCCTCGTTGATGTCACGTCTGGCGATGTCTGTCTGCACAGCATCAGCGGAACCAAGGCGCTCATCCACACATCCTCGGGCGACGTCCTGCTGTCTGGCGCAGCCAACCTGACGCGCAGCATGGGCATCACAACAGCCTCGGGCAGTGTCAAGGCAGCCGGTGCCATCCGTCGGCAAAGCTGTCTGTGCGCTCGTCGTCTGGCGATATCACATACAGCGGCCTCGAGTGCGACAGTGTCACGCTCGAGTCTGGTTCGGGTCTTGTCACGAGCACGGTCACGCCACATGCTGTGATTGACCGGTAGATCGGCAGCCAGTGCGATCCAGCCACGCCTCCCTCCAACACGTCTCCCTCCAAACGCCTGCAACATCCGTGATGTTGCAACCAGCAGCGTATTCTGCAACGCTCGCTCAACAGCGCTCTTGCAAGCGCACAACCACGCAACATGGCGGCTGTGACGATGAGATCGACGCGATCTTTGAGCTCCCGCCAGCCCACGTCTCTATAATCTTATGCTCTCCATCAACCTATCACTCTGCCTATTAATGCAAAGACTGTCAAAATGAAGCAACAGCCTGGACCGCAACTTGCATCTCTCTCCGTTTCACAGTATCACCTCGCAGTTCAACAGAAGCAGTTCATTCAACAGCAGATCAGTCACGCTACACACCACCCGACCGCTTGTGGCGCAAGTGCTCCATCAGCGAGCTCTGCACAGACGTGAGCAGTCCACGCAGCATGGTGCTGCCGCGCACACTTGCACGCTCAAGCCACGCCTCAAACCCTTGCCGCACAGGTGCAAGGGCATCCACGCACCCGTCAACCGGCTGATCAGCACCCGACCGACCGCTGTTGAGCAGCAGGTCAAACAGGGGCGTCCACAGATCGATCTGCCAGTGTCGCTTGAACGGCCGACGCAGAGCAAGCCGTCCAAAGCCGTCCTCGTCGTTGTGCGCCACGACTTCCATTTCCGCTCGGAACAGGAGCAGATGGATGACGCCGGCAACGCCGTACCAGTCGGGCTGGTACCGCCACGGCTTGCCTGTGCGCACTTCGAGACACTCGATCGACTCGTCAGGGCCTTGCACGCGGCCCGGCTTGTTCCGCGCACCGCCACCGTGTCGCACAGCAGCCTCGACCTGCGTCACAAACATCTGGTCGTCGGCAAACGCGCGCGTGTCCACTGCGCGTCCCCAGTCAATGAGCACAAGTCCCTTGCTGCCCCAGCCGCCACGCCCGTCGGCACGGTACTGCGCCTGCCACGTCTCCCGCGCACCGTCAATCATGCTCTGTTCCTCGGCGCTCATGTCTCCGCCATCCGCGACATCCTCACGCACAGCATCGAACCGCAGCATCAGGTTGTCAATCTTGATGTCGCCGTGCACGACGCCGGCCCGATGCACCGCGCCGACCATGCGGATCATCTCAATGGCCCAGAACGCCGCCAGCGCCTCGTTGACGCCGCCGCCCTCGACGCCAAACGAGAGCGTGGACGCAAGATTGAGCATGTCGAGCAGCGACCCGTACTTGCACTGCTCCAGCACCAGACACGAGACGTTCGAGTACAGGACCAGCGATCGGCACCCGACGACATACCACTGCTCAGCCCGCGTCAATCTGGAGGACAGCGTCGACAGAACGTGGTGCTCCCATGTCGACGGGCTGGTCTCGACTTTGAGTGCCGCATGCGGCTCGACCACGCCATTGCCTTCCGGCCATTGCCAAGACTGCCGTCCATATCGTCGTCGTTGCCGTCGAGCAGATCGCGCAGATCGTCATCATCGTCATCGAGCAGATCATTGAAATCCTGGGAATCCTGCTTGATGAGAAACACCTGCCCGAACCCGCCTTCACCCAGCCGGTTGAGGACCTTGAACTCGCCCAGTGGGTCCAGCACAATGTCGGCATACTTGCCGCGGCCCTTGTCGACCGGCACAGCAAACACCTGGCGGCTGTTGTCGTAGACGGGCGGACGAGGTCGGCCAACCTGCTGGCCAGAGTGTGATCGCGAAGACGAGAGGGACAAGGCATCCGAGGCTTCCAGAACAGCTTGCTGGACAGCAGGGTCGTACGGATTGCACGGATTCGGCACGCGCACTGGGCTCGCAGTCTTGCATGGACGGCCACCATCAACGGCCGTCGATGCCATGGAGACAGTCGCTCCACTCTCGGCCTCGTATCTCTGGCGAGCGTCAACGCGGATACCGCTGACGTTTAACTGGTCCATGCTGTGCGTGAGACGGTCCGCATCAACACCAGACTGCGACCTGCCAATCCGCATCACATCAGCTGAAAGAAGCGCAGGCGACCCGGTGCCAGCAGCAGCTGATCCAGTCGCCGTGAGCCCGCCCGAGCCGCCCTGGCGTCTGCCCACAAACGTGTTGGAGTCGATCGAGTCCATGAGCAGCGCGCTCGAGTCGTTGAGTGCCGCAATCGAGCTTATCGTGCGGTCAAGGCCAGGCAGCAGCGCCGTCGACGCCGAAAGTCCAGAGCGGCCACTGCTGCCAGCACGCAGATCCGAACCAAGCGAGTCTGATGATCCATGGCCGCCCAGTGAGCGACGGAGGACATGCGCCATGGTATCGTCATCGGCCTCCTCAAGGATCGTGTTGGACAAGGCATCGCGTCGCACCGTGCTGAGCCCGCCAATCGTGCGGTCAAACTCGGTGCTGGCTTCCGTGATCGGCGTGAGTGGGTCAAGGTGCCGTCCGAGAATGACGCGTGACCGGCGGGGCTCTGCGCCAACCGCACTGCCACCGCCCGCGTCGTCGTCGAGTTCGTCCATGCCAGCCAGGTCCGCTCGGCCAGCATGATACGGCGTTGAATGGATATGCGACATTGGCGCACCTAGCCTGCCAACAAAGTCGAGCTCATCCGATCGCACCGACTGCCACGGCCGTGGAGCAGCAGAAGCATTCTCGTCGCTCGCCGTTGCGCGCACCGACGATGCCAGTCCTATTGGCCGGCCTGCTTTCTTGTCAACAGCAGGTGCCAGAGGAGCGCGTTTGAGGGTTCGCGTGCAGTCGAGGCATGGTTCTCAACGTCCTCGTCACGGAACATTGCGAATCGTGTCGGTGCAGCAGATGGCACCGCTGCATCAAATGCAGCCGCAATGGCAGACGCGGACGAATTGCCGCCCACTCCGTCGCCGTCCTCGTCGCTGTCATCGCGGAACACGCCAAGCTTTTGCTGCTGCGTGGCAGGCGGTCGGTACACTTTGCTCGAGATGGTCTCGTCTTCGTCGTCAAATGCCATGGCCCTGCTGAGACCGCTGCCTCCTCCGCTGCGACCGCCAAGTCGATCGCTCATCTCGCTTGTGGGCTCTGAGAGGCGCTACCAAGACGACGAACCGAGGCAGTGACGGCCACACGCTCTTGCTCGGGCTCTTCTTCAGCAGCCAGTGGCACGCTGAACATCTCAAAGATGTCTGCCATGGCCGCCTTGGTGTTGATGGTGGGCGATCCAATCTGTTTGGCCTTGCTCGTCATGCTCATCTGTTGCGGCTGTCTCGTGGCTTGCTGCTGCTGTTGGTTCCTCTGCAGGGGAATGGCAAACGCATTCTGAGGTCGCTTCAAAGGCATTGAAACTGCAGGGTGAGCCGTGGAAATGACGTCCTCAGACTCGTCCAGCGCCATTTCCACATCGGATGTGTTGCCCAAGTCCATGGCTTGACCGTCCGATCCAGAATCCCGGCGGGCGGCTGGCACGTATCGGTAGAGCGGCAGGGACGCGCGGTACTCTTCAAACGAAATCTCTGCTGCGTTTGGCTGGCGAAACAGATCTCGCGAGTACGAAAACACCGATCCAGCGGCAGGCTTGCGAGACGCTGGTTGCTGTTTCTGTTGCTGCTGGGAAGTCAAAGAAGTGGCAGGCTGTTTGCCGTATGGCTCAACCTCACTATCGAGCGACTTGAGGAAACCGGCCGATTTGGCAGCCGGACGGTGCACTTCTTGCAGTTTGTTGGCAACGACAGAGCCACGGTCGGCTTGCTTGGCGGTCTGCGAGTCGGCAGGGTCCTGCTTGGCCAGCGATCCACAAACATGTCAGCAGGGATGATGGCAAGATCTGGTGCATTCAAGTCACAATCTAACCTGCTCTTCGTCTGCAAAGACCTTGATCTTCTGGCGGCTTGCTGTCGAGGCATGCTGCTGCGGCAGCGTCGCACCGCTCCACTTTGTGGCCTCGCGCACATTCTCCTTGCGTCTCTGCGTCTCTCCGTCGTAGGCCGGCCAGGCGTTTGATGACGACGATGACGGCAAGAGCCGGCTACCTACCGGATCAGATGCCGATGGATCGCCTCCATTTTCGTCACGAAAGACTTGAACCTTTCCTGCATTTGAGCGAACAGAAGCAGACGATCCAGCAGAGCGGATGCCGCCGGGAAGCTGTGGCTGGAGGGCTTGAGCTACCCGGCGTGTGTCTGCTGTGCGAGACGACCCGGCACTTGGCATGAGAGCACGGCGTGGCTGGTTCTCGTCGCCTTGATCGTCCGTGCCATCGTCAGCGTCAGGACTGTCTGCTGATCCGTGGTGGGCAGTCTGGCGTGTGCTGGCGTTTGCAGCGCGGCGGGACTGGAATGCGGCAAGCGTGCGGTTCAAGCGATCGACAGGATGCGCATTGCGCTGGATGCCGCGGGTCAGGACCTCTTCCACCTCGTCGTATCTGTTGATGCAGATCAGACACATGTCAGCCGGCCGCCAGTAGACAACCGATATGGCGCACACTGGCAGATCCGATCAAGCCATGCGGGCAGCCAGTCTGACATACCGGCCATGCGACTCGAGAAGCGCGGCATACTCTTCATAGTAGAGAGCAGCCAGAGACCCGATATCATTGACACTGAGGTACTTGAAAATATCCAGCGGCGTGCGCGAGCGACGAGCCACGCGGATCCACAGCTGCAGATGGCGAGGATCGTTCTTGTAGCGCGGGTCTTTGCGGAACCGGCGGACAGAGTCTTCGAGCACGCGCATGTACGACGGGTGTTCGGACGAGCTGTACTGCTCGACCCACTTGATGTACGAGAAGAAGGGCTCGAGCGGGTCGTCGGCGTCTGGAGACACCGACTCGAGGGCGGCCTCCATGCTTTTGCGGTGGGCCTCCAGCCTGGCCTCGCTGCTGTCGCTGGCGTCGCTTGCTGTTGCTGGTGGCTGGCCGATCGACGACGACGACGATGCGGCTGACGCTGGAGGGTCGGCAAAGCGCTCAGCCAACGCAGCAGCCTTGCGGCCGCCACGACGGGGCTCGATGTTCTCCTTGTGGTGCTCAAAGTCTGCGAGCTCGACGATGCGGCCACAGCTGCCAGCCTGGTCGCAGGCGTTGCCTGGCGGGTAGCCTGGTGGTGCATGCGCGCCAGATCGTCCAGATGCGGACGTGCCGCTCGCGCTGGCCGAGCGTTGCGACTGCGGGAGGTTTGGTGCGGACAGCAGTGGTTCAGACGTCTGGTTAGCTGCAGTGCCTTCATGCACCACTCTGCGTGCTGTGCCTGTGCGTGCACCACACTGCCCCCCAGCAGCACCCAGCAGCTCATCTGTCGGCAGCCAGCCAGCCGCTTACCATTTTGAACGTTTTTGTTAAAGGTTCGCTTGTTGCCGACTCGCCTTTCGACCACATGAGCTGGAAGGGGTTCAGCAAGGCGGTCGCGCGGCTGCCGCACCAGCTGGCCAAGACGGCCGGCTACACGACCGCAGATACAAAGGACGAGGAGTACGACCACTACGAGGCGTCGTTCAAGCAGCTCGACACCCTGGCCCGCTCGCTGGCCGGCGATGCCCGCCGCTTCAAGGACTCGCTCACGCTGATGCTGGCACACCAGACGACGGTGGCCCAGGCCTTTGTCGATGTGTTTGCCGTCATGGGCGAGGAGGTCGGCAAGGTGCGTCTGGCCCTGCTCCCGCAGTCGCCCGCCTGCCCTCCCCGTGCGTGCCCTGCGTCTATCCGCCCAGCGCTGACCCGCCTCCTGCTGCCCCCCTCCTCCTCCGTCCGCCCCCCTTCCCGCAAACAACCCGCCACGCTGCCGTATCTCGCCAGACCGATCAAGGGTTTTCGCCGCAACATGCCGCCGTGGCGCAGGAGTTTGCCGAGGACATGGCCGAGCTGCGGGACACCCTGTCGGCGACCTGGACATGATCGAGCGGCTGGTGGTGGCACCCACGTCCGACTTCATCATCATCCTCGACCAGGTCAAAAAGGTCATGGTCAAGCGATCGCACAAGCTCGTCGACTACGACCGCCATCGCGAGAGCGTCCAGAAGCTGCGCGAGCGAACGGACCGCACCACCAGCGACGAGAAGCGGCTGGGCACGTACGAGAACAACCTTGCGCTCGCAACCCGCGAGTACAACGCTGTCAACAACATGCTCAAGCAGGACCTGCCTGCGCTGCTCACCATGCGCATCAACTTTATCGACCCGTGTCTCCTGACGTTCTTTACGTACCAGCACAAGGTGTTCCAGGCCATCTACTCGCGCGTGCACGCCGTCGCGTCTCGCAACTTTGACCTGCACACGTCGGCGTCGGCAGGATACGATGCGCAGTCCAGCGCTCTGACAGAGATGCTGTCTGTGCTTGCCATTCCCAAGCGCGGATACCTGCACTCGCAGGGCAACTCGATCGACGGCGGATCGCCAGAGAGACAGCAGCCTGGAATGCCTGCTGGTGGCGGTCCAAATGCATCGCAGGGATACGCGGCAGCGTCTTCGCCAGAGAAGAGCGGCATGCACGGCGCGTCCAGTTCGTATGCTGCACCGAACAGCAACCCGTTTGCGCAATCCGCAGCAGCTGGCCCGTCGGCTGGTTTGTACCCGGCAGCAGGCGTGGCTGTAACGCCGATGGGTGCGTCGTACACTCCGCCGCCGCCATACGGATCAGCCGTGGCAGGCCCGAGTGGCAGCGGGGCGGGACCCAGTGGCGCAGGCGCCAGCAGCAGTCGGTATGTGATTGCGCTGTACGACTTCCAGGCACAGGCCGAGGGAGACCTGTCGTTCAAGCGCGACGACAAGATCGAGGTGATTGAGCGCACCAACGACATCAACGACTGGTGGATCGGGCGGTGCCACGGCCAGACGGGCCAGTTCCCCGCCAACTACGTGGCAGACGCATAGGGCTGGCGTCCCTCTGCCGTCCCTCTGCCGTCCCTCTGGCATCCGCCCATCCCTCTGGTGCTTGAAGTGGCTGGACTGTGCCAAGGAATGAATGCCATTGAGTGACTGCTGCGTGCACGAGCCAGCCGGGCTGTGGCTGTGCTGTGCTGGGCTGTGCTGTGCTGGGCTGTGCCACTCGGCCGCACATTCGGCGCGTCTTCTCCAAGCCGCCGACGTCTGCCAGATCCACTCACGGCTTGCCCGATGCAGGCCATGCGCACGAGCAGCAGATCTGCAGGCAGCCGCCTGTGCTGCCTGTGCCTTCCGCTCCGAGCGGGCGCGCTGCTGCTGGCCGGCACCGTGGCGCTGTACTCGTCGGCGTCGGTCGTGGCCATTCTGTTCTCGCTCCACTCCTGTGCGTCCGCCGTCTTGCTCATGTCTTGCTGCTGTCTTGCTGTCAACCTGCCGTGCTCACTGCCTGCCTGCCTGCCTGCATGGCCGTGCGCTGGCGGCCTCTGCAGGGGGCGACTCGTTCTGGTCTGTGCAGCTCAAGTCTGTGTCGCTCGCCTGTGCATGCATTGCCGCCATCGTGTCCATCCTCGGCTTCGCTGCCATCACCAGCGGCGTGCCTGCCGCCATGGCTCTGTACACGTCTGCCCTGAGCCTACCGCTACTGCTGGCCTTTGCCCGCTCGCTCGTTGGCCCGTACCTGCTCATCTTCAAGCGTGGAAGCGTCGTCAACTCGTGCTTCGCCTGGGTCGCCCTCAACCCATCCATCTCGCCCTCGCAGCCAGACTGCGCCACCGCGTCACTTATCGCCATGTGCATCTGGACGGTCGCTTGCCTCACCGACTGCCTGTTCCACTCTTGGACGTGCCGCGTTGTCCAGAGGCACATCCAAGATCTGTTCAGCCAGCCCGACCGTGGCATGGTCTATGTGTCTGCCGATGCTCACCGTGATGACAGCATCGGCAAGGACGGGCCAGACATGGAAAAGGACTCGCAGCCGCTCGTGTCGCCTCAACGGAAAGACTCTATGCTCGCTGGCTTCCTCAAGAAGAGTGCAACCAAAAGCAGTGCTGTGCGGCCCATGTCCATCGAGGCGACTCCCATCCTGGACAGCACGTTCGCCTCTCATCCAGATCGCGCATCCTACGCCAGCAACTCCAGCAATACCAATCATGATGCCCATGTTGGCCAGTGGCAGCCAGTGGATCGGCAACTAGAGCAGCGCAATAATGCGGCTTTCCGTCAGAGTCAGCAGCAGCAGCAGCAACAACAACAACAAAGCTACGGATATGCGCCGCAACTGGGCCTTGAGCAGATGCAGCAGCAGCAGCTTGACGATCAATATGGATTCAATCAAGATGCTCCCCGGCCCAACAGCCATTCCGAGTCTCAACCGACGTCTCCATACCAGCGAGCGATCTAGCGATGCTGTTCCTTGCTATCCTGCTCCGCATATCTGTCAAACAAACAAACAAACCATTGAAGCCGATATCCTGATGTGCATAATACATTGTTTTATTCGCGCGACGCACTTGAACGATCACTTCTTGGCTCCGCGACGACTGGTGACCTCGTCAGAGACCTTCTTGCGGTAGTTGTCCCAGTTGAGTTTGCCCAGATACGCCTCCTGCAGCTGCGCGAGCGTCACGTTGAACACATGGTCTTGCGCAATTAGCTCCTGCAGCATCGACTCGGACGCAATCTTGGCGAGCTCAGCTCGGTTCATGCACAGCACTTCGACCTTGGTCGTTGCAACGACAGACGCCGCCGCCTTGGTGCGCGGATTCGTCGGGTCTTCTGTCTCGAGCAGCTTGATGTACGCCGCCTTGTCAAACGTGGGATTGTACAGGCTCGATCCGACGCCGCCGGCAGCGTCCGCACCACTCGGCACTGGCGGCGGCGGAAAGTCTGGAAAGTAGCTGCCAAACTCGAGCTCCTGGATAGCGAGCAGCTGCTTGACAATGTCTTCTTCCTTGACTTGCCCGCCGGCATGGCTGGCTGGATCGTATGGCACCAGCATTGTCTTGTCGCCTGCCTCGTACGTCGTGCCCAGCCTCTTGCGGTGGAAAGGCACGACCTTGAAGCATTTGCACACGCCCTTGAGCACCCAGTACACGCGGATGTTTGACGATCCTTCGAGGACGATCGTCTCGTTGGGCTCGTACGTGACAAACTGGCAGAAACTCGTCATCTTCTCGACAAACCCGAACCGTGTGCTGGCAAACAGCGGGATACGCGACACTTCGGCAATGCGGTTGGCGATGCTCTTCTCGTCGCGCACATTGGTGATGTCGAAGAAATCGGCTGTGCGGTGTGGTGCCATCGGATCATCACAGCCGCGTCAGCATGCTGGCCGCCAGTCTCGCTGCTGCTCCCGCCCCACTTACACTTGTCAATCTTGAGAAACTCGGACTCGACAGTCGTCGCGACAGAGGCAGTGCGCTTGTCGTTGAGCAAGTTCATGGTGCGGTCACCAAAACTCTCTCCGGCATTCAGGGCATTGAGCTGCGTTGCGTCAGCACGTCCATCCATCCATTCAGAAACCACGAATGCTTCACAGCCATGGCCACTCACTCGATACTTGAGACCGTCTTTGAGCTTGAAGATCTCGACCTGACCGCTGAGCATAAAGTAGAATGCTTTCGACACGTGCCCTTCCTTGACAATCAGAGAGTTCTGCAGGCCCACAGTCGTGTTAGTACGGCATGGCCATATCTCTGTCACCAAGATTTGGGGCCAAACTCACGGCCGGGAAGCTCTCGTACTGCATGATCTTGCAAAACTGGAGCATGTCCATGGCAGCGAGTGAGTCTGTGAATGGACAAGAGACAAACACCAGATGGATGCGAGCAGCCAAACCTTGAGCCGTTGGTCCATCGAGAAGCGTTGCATGGCTTTGACTCTGATCGTCAGCAGCCGCTCGAGCGTCTCAATATCCTTCTCAAGTCGCTCGCCACGCAGCAGCTCAACAACCTGCACAAACCAGCATCAGCGTCGGCCTGCATTGCATCCATCCATCGACGCATGCTGTAGCATGATCCCACCTTGGCCGTCAGCGAGGCATCTGCCTTGGCATGATGGTTCTTGAGCATAAACAGCATCGTGTCGTTGTTTTGACCCTGCGGCGCGTATTGCAGGTTCATGCACTCGTTGACGATATCCTTGAACACGTGCTTGACAATCTGGCCCGACAGTATCGCTATGTACACCAACCGCCATTTGCGTTTGGGGTGCTTTGCAGACAGGCCCTGCGGACCGACCGACACCGGCACATCGTCATTCTCGTCGCCCATGCAGTCTTCGTCCTCTTCGGCAAACTCATTGAGGTGTTTGTGAACCGACGAGAGCTCCGTGATTGAGTCGTGGAAGCCATGCGTGCTTGAGTTGGACGAGGCGGCTGCGGACGCAGCAGCGGCGGCGGCAGCGGCAGCAGCCTTCTTTTGCTCAATCTTGATCATAATGTTGCGTGGGCCGCTGCGCGCCGGCTTGTTGAGGATCTCGGCGACTTGGTGTGCGAGCGACGCGTTGCTGTTGGTGCTGCGACTGCTGTCAAGGTCGGCGACGGAGCCGCGACGCGACGCCGATCCGCGACCCGTTTCGTGATCCAGCGTTGGAATCGCCTATGGATCCCGGCAGAGAATCCGCGTGCGACCCTGTGCCTGATTCCGTTTTGCCCAGCTTAATAGCTCCTGAAGATGGACGTCGGCTGTTTGACGAGCTGGACTCTTGGGCGTTGAGCATGCTGGCTTGGGATGCCACGCGAGAGTTGAAGCCGGACGTCATCTGCGTTATGGACCCGGTACTCCTGCCGTTGGCCAGTTGCTGCGGGCTGTTAAACTGCTCGTTGGACCGTTCCCAGTGGCTTGGGAGTGCATGCAGATGGCGCGGCGACAATCCAGCGTTTAGCGCAGCCTGGGCATGCGCGAGGAACGATGCACCTGTGGACGAGTTGAACATGCCGCTGGACGAGCTGTTGTTGGGCGACATGGGCGAGTGGGGCGACCGTGCCGCAGACTCGGACACCCGCCGAGAGAAGATGGACCTGAAGCTTGACCCCAAGTGCTGCTCGCGCTCCTGTGGGGGCGGGAACGGCGCGTCGTAGTCTGTGCCATCGTTGCCGCTGCTTTTGCTTCCTGCGTTGCCGTGACTACCAGACGATCCGAGCAGGATATCCGGCAACAGCATTGACGGCCGCCGCATGGAATGGTCCATGGCAGTCAGGGTCGCGCGCCGACTCCGTGTAGTCGACTGCGAGAACGGATCGACCCGGAAACTGCTCTCCGCCGATATTGCTGGTGATACGGAAGCCGTGTTGGCACCTGTCGTTTGTCCGCTGGCATCTCCGTCCCGTCCATGCATGCCAGACCTTGGTCGCGACCCGCGCTGCCCATCGGCCGGCCCATTACTACCACTTCCGCCTCCCCACTTCCGCCTCCCCCACTTCCGCCTCCACCACTACCACCACCTCCCGGCTGCCCGCCACCTGGCCCTGGAGCCACAGATCCACCACCCGCCGCACTGCCGCCATCCTGATGCAGAAAACTGTTCAACATGCTTGGCCGCCGCAGTCGCTGGAACGCCATCGCCAGATTCTCGGCCGGATCCTTGGTACTCGCGTGCGCAAAGATACTCTTGATGACCTTGGACTCTTTCCGCGACATTAGCGGCGACGTTTTGGACCCCACACCACTGGCTCCCGCGCCAGTGCCCGGAAACTCTTCCTGCCGCGGCGAATGCGTACCAGATCCTGTACCACCGCCGACTCCACCGCCAACGCCAACACCACTCCGGCCCGCCGGTGCCCACCGTGTTCAACTGGCCGTGCGACACCGCCTCGATCGTGTGCACGCCACCCAACAGCGACACGCTCGACCCAGACGCGTTGTGGGGCGACAGACGCGTCACGGACAGCTTGCGCTCGGACGATTCAGAGTGGCTTGACTTGCGGTCGCCTGCGGACCAGAACGACCATGTGGATGCGTTGGATGTGAGGCCCGGTGGGTGTATGGCCACGTCCGCCGTGGAGATATCCGCTTCTCGCCGCCGGTGCGTCGAGTGCGTGCGTGAGGGTGGTCCGTTGCTCTTGCGGTGGATGTGCTTGCTGCGAGAGGCGGCTTGGTGCAGGCTGGTAGTCCGAGACGGAATGGATGACAGTTTCCAGGGCCGCGGTGTTTGCCTCGGTGCTGTCGTAGCTCGTGGGTGGGTCGGAGCCGGTACTGAGCGTGGGCGTGCTGTCGGTTTTCTCAACACTGATCTTGATGTGGCGGTTCTCTGATGGTTTGCGGCTGAGATCACCACCTGCCGTGCTCGTGCTGCTTGCGCCACTGGGCTTGGTTGTGACGATATGCGACGGTCTGCGCCCATTTGGGTCCGTTTTCAGATGCTGCTGTGGATGCGGTGCGGATGGCTGTTGCAGCTGTTGCGGCGATGGCTGATGCTGTTGCATTGACGCGTGGGCCGCGTGCCTGGTTCTGTTCATGACTGGCGACGACGGCATGCTTCCGGCAAGAGCTGGGCTTGTTGCACTGACACCTGCCCCTCCAGTCGATACCAGGTGTGCACTAGAGGCTGCAGAGGCAAGTTGCGGTTGCTGGCGCGCCAACTGCCCTGTGAGATCATCGACTGTTAGCAGAGGTGCATCTCGTGGTACACGCCCCTGTGCTGCAGCCATGTTGCTTGGTGCAAGTGGCGACGCGACAGGTGTTGTAGAGAGCGAAGGTGATGCCAAGTCAACTGGACCTCCACCACTGGCAGCCGCCGTACCAGCCGTACCAGCCGCACCAGCCGGACGTGGCCGCCGAGCAGCTGATGTTGGACGGGTTTTGGACGACGCGTTTGGTGCAGCAAGTGTGGACACGGCCGCGTGCTGGGGTTGGGCGTGCTGCTGATGCAATCCGCTGGGAGACTGGTGCGGTTGATGAGGCTGATGAGCTGCGGTCTGTGTTTGCAAAGGTGCCGATGGCTGTGCTGCGACTTTGCTTGCATTGGCCGATGCTTGCTGTCCAACAGCCACATGCTGGTGCTGCTGGGGCATGACCTGCAAACTTGGGGGCTGTGGATGGTGTGGCGATGGTGGAGTGTGTGGAGCTTTTGTGGTCGTGGGAGACGAGGCAGCAATAGGGTTCATCAGCATGCCCGATGGCTCGGTTTCTCGGCGCGTAGGCGCGGCAGGACGAGGCCGTGCAAGCGGCGTGCTGTGCCCAGCGTTCGCAACCTGCCCATATCGGGCGAGTTGGTATTGGAAGCCGCGGCATTAGGAATGGTGATGGCTGTCGTGCAATGGCCGAAGATCCGATGCTGTTGATGGTGAAATGGACGATCCGCCTGCATTGCCCAGACCGCTGCTGAGTGGAGACGGAGATGCCATTGCGTTTGGAGCTCCCGCTCCTCCCTTTTGACTCCGCTTGACAGAGGGACTGCGTCGTGCTGTCAGCGGTGTGTCGTGCTGCTGCGGAACAAGCAGATCTGCAAGCGAGCTGCCGGCGAAAACCTCATCACGAGCCTGCACAGACGGCCGATTTGACACACTTCGAGCTCGGCTGCGATGCGTTGGTGCTGGCGCGGCTGGCGACGGCGTCTTGACATCTGCGTTTCCGCCATCAGCGAGCTCGTGCGGGCGATGGATGCGTGACATTGACCCGCACTCGATCTGTTCTTGGTGCTGAAGAGGCGTTTGCTGTCGCGACCGGATTCTGCTGAAATGCTCCCCCATTGCTCAGATTTGCAGCATGTGGCTGGTGCTGTTGGGCTTGCTGTTGATGATGCTGTTGATGCTGCTGCTTGGTGCGCTTGTTTATTGGGTGCCCGTTGACAAGGGCCGGCTGCATTCCCTGGTCGGCTGCTGCTTGTGTTTGCTGCCGCTCTGCATTCATCGCGGTTGCTGTCGTCGTGGTGTGAAGCGGTGCATGCGCTGAGCGCGGTCTGCTTACTACTTGCGTTGCCATCGCGTCGGCTCCTGTTGCTCCACCAGGATGGAGACCACCGACGCCAAGCAACCCGATCCCTGCCAGATTATGCACGTTGTGCCCGCTGCGATCGCCTGTGCGTGGCGTAGACGCAACCTTTGGCGCTGTCCAGTCCATTCGTGTGTGGCCCTTGGAGAAGACAGGGGATCCAGCATTGCCACTGATGCTGGTGGTGGTGTTGGCGATGTTGCCGGTCGGTGGCGGGAAGCACGTGGTCGACACAACAGACGCAGCCTGACCGACGGAAGCCAGTGTGTAGCCCCCGCTTCCTGCAGCCCCGCCGTGCACGGCCGATGTGATGGCGGACGATGCTGACGCACTCGATCCCGTGGCGTGGGCAGCATCGTATGTGCCGGCTGCAGACAGATCTCCAACCTCGCGAGCGAATGCGAGGCGGTTGAGGGCCGCCCCACCGCTCTCGGCCGTTTGCTTCTTTGTCACAAGCGGCAGCGACTGCATGCAATGTGTGTCGATTGGCGAAAAACTGAGTCTTGGATCTGTCTGGGATCAGTCTGGGATCTGGCATGGCGCGACGTTGCTGTGCCACTCTCGCGGTGCCAGCATCACGTTTTGGCGTCCTTTCCAGCTCGCGCTAAATGCAACAAGCAGCCCCCAAGATAAAGCCAGACTGCGTGGCTCGTGAGGGTCGCGGATTCCAGCAGGGGCATTCTCAGAGAGATAGGGAGGCTGTATAGCTGCCGGCCAGTCGGTATGCGAATGCATGCTTCATTTTCGATGGACTTGCTGCACAACATTCTTTTTGAACAGCTCCCACTTGCGCTTCTCGAGGTACGCTTCTTGCAGCATTGCGGTGGTGACGTTGGCCAGGTTCTTGTTGTTGAGCACGCCGAGAATGACGCTGGGAGTTGCCATGCGCAGGAAATCTCCAATCGAGATGGACGCCACTTCCACCTTGGTTGACGCAATCACCGAGTACTCGGCCCTCAACCGTGCCGTCATTTCCTTGCCCTCGATGGCGTATAGATACTCGTCCTTTCTGAACCGGTACTCGTCCGTCTCTTCAACGAGCGGCGGCAGCCCTGGAAAATGGTCCCACATCTCAAAGTCCTGGATGGTGAGTACGGTTTCGATGACCTCTTCGTCTGGGCCGCACGGAGACACGCCGTCGTACGCCTTGAGCTGCTTGGCCGCCTTTTCGAATCCGATTTGGATCTTCTTTTGCACAAACGGCACGACTTTAAGGCATCGACACGTGCCGCCCAGGATCCAGTGGATCTTGGTCACCTCGCTCGCTTCGTAGACAATGGTTTCGTTGGGCTCGTACGTGCTGATGTCAAAGAATGGATTGACGTGTGAGGCAACGGGTGCAAGATCGGGCACGTCGCTGATAACCTTGAGCTGCCTGGCGAGATGCTTGGGATCCTTGGCATTCGTAATCTGCGATCCAATGTGTCAGTCTGGGCATGCCCCAGGTTGCCAGCAAGGATCGTGCCACACTTACGTCAAGGTAATCGTCTGAGCATTTGGATGGGTACCCGAGCAGGATATGAATATCAGCACTCAAGTGGGCAAGAAATGGGGCGTGCAAGCACTCAACGTACGCTTGTCAACGCGCAGAAACTCGCATTCGACCACAGTCGCAATGCAGGCTGTTCTCAAATCGTCGATTAGCTGAACGGCACCAAACGAGTCGCCTGCATTGAGGATATTGACCTGTCCGCAGCAGCAGATCGCCAAGGTGAGAGGCACGCCCATCATACGCAATCCAAGCAGCACGATCGCAGCACTTACCCGATGCCGCATGGAGTCTCGTACAAGGAAGACCTCGACTTGTCCGCTCATGATAAAGTAAAACGACCACGCCGTGTGCCCTTCTTTGACGACCAGCGTTTCCTGATCAGAGCACGCGCGAATGCCGTTAGCTGAAATCCAGCCATGATATGATGCGCACCAACGTACTGCTGGAAACCGCTCGTACTGCATCAGGTGGCACAGCTTGAGACGCTGCGTCATGGAGAAGCGTGCAAAGCTGCGGACACGAAACGTCAGAATCCGTTCGGCCATCTCGATGGTTTCTTTGGATCGCTCCACCATCGGATCAAGCAGCTTTGATATCTGCAACCAAAGCAGTTAGTGCCGCATTTAGGTTGGGGCTTGTCAATCAGTCGCGCAAAACACACCTTCTGCGACAAGTTGGAGTCTGCTTGGGACTTGTGGTTCTTGAGCAGGTAGGTGAGTACGCCTGTTTCGCGTGTCGGCACCAGTCGCACAAGCTGCGTCCTGCGTGCCGTCTCGCGATACTGTCGCCCAATGCGTATGCCCATCAGAGTGCAAGCAATTGCACGGCGCCAGTCCTTGTAAAACTTGCTATTCTTGATATGGACTTTAGGTCGCATGCTTGCAGTTGCTGCCGCCGCTGCTGCCATTACTGCTGCGTCTGCCTTGGAGACACTTGTCTCGCGTCTGGTGGATGTCGCCTCTTTGATGATCATGGCCATGCGCGCTGCCTTTTGGAGTTGCGCGAGATGTGGTATGGGCCGGTTGAGCACCTCTTCAACCTCTTTGGCAATCTTGGTCTTGATGCCTGCATTGGTCTGCTCGCGCTTGAGAATGGTTGATCGCTTCGAAAGCACGTGCTCTGCATTGGCCGAGGCAGCAGCAGCAGGCACTCCAGGCTCTAGCATACTTCCGGTCCCAGATCCCGGTGCGAGTGCGTTTGCTGCATCTTCTGGATCTGCTGTGAATGCTACGGCTGTTGCAGGGTTGTTGGAAGCCGTCCTCTGACCCATGCCAATCACAAACGACCGTCTGGGAAGTGGCGATGACGGCGATGCGGCCCCCGGAGCGCCAGATGCACTCGCAATATTCAAATGAAGATTACCACCTGGCATGAGCGTCGCTCCGTCGTTCAAGTTGACACTCGGCCGTTTCCGAGGCATGTTTTCAACGGCAACGGATCGTGCCCGCTGCCGACCTGGACTGTCGACTGCTGGAGAAAGGCTGGTATTTTCAGATGCATCCGAGACACCTTTGCTGGCCAGTTGTCGCGGCAGCCCTTCAGATGCATTGGTTACGGATCTCGAACGCTGGCGGCCGGGACTCTCTGGCAACATCAAGGTACTTGACTCGTGCGTTATGTCAACGACGCTCTTATTGGAAGGCGCAGCGTGCGACTGCGACTGGGACTGGGACTGCGACTGGGATGGTGGTGCAAACTGCGGCGGATGCGGCTTCAGAGAGACAGTCGACCCGTCATGCGAGCCAGCGGCCGATCGCGGACCCTCACTGACTGAACGCTGTCTGGATGGCACTCTGACAGCATCTCCAGGAGACAGTGACGAACGTGCTGATGTGGACGTCGGGTTTGGCGATGTTGGGGTGAGAAGAGTGCTGGTGGATGGTGAAGCAGATCGCAGACCAGCGCCTAGACGCGGTGGCGCCAGACTTGCCGATGTGCTGGCCGTGCCTGTGCTTGTGCTCGTGCTCGTGCGTGCACCGGCCCCTGTTATGCTGACACCCAGTGACACGCCGAGCCCTGACTCCAAGTACGACGATCCATTGAATGACGCATTGAGGCCCATGGTGGCCGACGATGCTGACGGGCTTAGACCCGATGGCGAGTCAAAGTTGACGGCCAGACTCGACCCGCTGATGTCCATGTTGCCGCTGAATCCCATGTCCAGCGTCGATGACAACGATCCCTCGTGCAGTCGCGAGCTGAGGAATGGCTGGTGAGAGTTGGACCTGCCGTAGGACTGCGACAAGGATGATGACGGGATCGGTGGGATGGGCGACAATGGAGTCATTTGCAATTGCGGCGTGACGAGGGCGTTTCCAGATGCGCCAATGTGGATTGGGCTGATACTGCCGCTGCTTGTGTTGCTGCCGAATGAACTGGTGCTGTTGGATCCTGCCATGGGCAGCCCTCCATTTGAGCTGCTGCTGCTGCCTGCTGCTTCTGGAAGCTCGCGATCTTGCTTGATACTGGTCTGGCGCTGTACATTCTGCACAGTCCGTTTGCGCCTCAGTGGCAGATCATGGCTCGCCGCACCTTCCGGCGGCTTGGTGGCTGAAAGCGGGCCATTGACAGACATGATCGACTTGTCCGTGCCCATAGTGCCGTGCCGTTTCAACGATTCGCCGCGAGAAATGCCTGTTGACATGTCTGGGGATGTCTCGCCACCGCCAGACTTGCTGCCATGTCGTTTCACCGACTCGCCGCGTGAGACTCCCGAAGACATGTCTGGCGACGTTTCTCCGGGCGACTTGCGTAGCAACGAGTGATTGGCGGCGCCTGCTGTCATGTGTCCTGCGATGGAAGGCCCGATCGCACTTCGCTCACGCGAAACTGCCACATACTGCTGCTGCTGTTGTTGTTGAGATGCTGCACTTATTGACATGAGAGCCGACGACGGCCGAGTGGAAATGCCAGATCCAACAAACCCACCAGCAACAGCCAGACTACCGCCACCGCCGCCACTGCCACCCCCGACAGTGAACGTCGGCGGGCTGAGTGCCTCGACGTCTGGCGTTGCGATCGCTTTGTGGGCATCGACAGCGGGTAGTACGGTATGTGGCATCTTTGGCGGCGCTTGCTGCGTGACTACAGACAGCGTCCCGCCCGAAAACAGCCTGCGCTTGTCCGCCTGGCCAACCGACACTGTACGACGGCGGGCGACTACGTCGCTGTCTTGCACAGCCAGAGTCTCTGGCGATATCTCGGCCTTGTCGCTCTGCCCATTCGATCCAGCTCTTCTGCGTCGGGTGATGGGTGTGGCGTTGCTGCTGCTGTTTCCGGCGGCTGCTCCTGCCGGGGCAGACGATGGAAACGCAATCAGACCGTCGCTGTTGGGGATCGCATCGCCTGCAGTGCCGCTGCCGCTACCGCTGCCACTGCCGTCGCCGACAGCGCCTGCGCCAGGTCCTGGGGTGAGTGGTGCCAGCGGAGCGCGACGCGCAGTCAGCCTCTTGATGGCATCCATTTGTCAGTGTGAACGAGACAGAAAGCCGTATCGCCGCAGACCCATTTGAATCCACCGAACGCAGCACGGGTATCTTTGGGTATTGGGCCATATTGCCCCCATGCATCTTTATTAAGTGCCATGCGTTTTGTACTGGACCGAGTTGACAACCTGCTTCTTGTAAATGTCCCACTTCCACTTGTCAAGAAACGCTTCTTGCAGCTGCGCCATCGACACTTGATGCAGGTTCTTGGACCGCAGTGTCTCAACAAGCATCTCCTTGGTGGCGGCGCGAACATAGTCCAGGCGAGAGATGACGGCAGCCTCGACCTGCGTGGACGCGACGACAGAGAAGCCCGCCTTGGTCTTGGGGTTGGTGGGATCCTCGAGCTCCAGCTGGTGTACGTACTTTTCCTTCTTGAATGTAAACTCGTTGGTGTAGTCGTCGTCCTGGTATGCAGGGATCCCAGGAAAGTGGTCGCCGTGCTCGAGCTCCTGGATGGTGAGCAGATTCTGGATAATCTCCTCGTCGGCCGCGAGCGTCATGGACGGATTGTATGGCGTGAGGTGCTTATTCATGGTCGAGAATCCAACCTTGACCTTTTTCTGCACAAACGGCACCACCTTGACGCACCGGCACGTTCCCTTGAGGATCCAGAACAGCTGGCCAGCCTCTGTCCCCTCGTAGATGATGGTTTCGTTTGGCTCGTATGTGATGATCTCGAACAGGTTGGCGGCGTTCTCGGGAAACTCGGGCGTCGTTTGGAAGACGGGAATGGTCGACAGCATCGCGAGTTTGCGGCATGGTGCTTCTGGTCCTTGAGGTTGGTGATCTCCTTAAAGTCCAACTTGTCGATGCGCAAAAACTCGCAGTCTGTGAGGGTCGCCACCGATGCTGCTCTGCGATCATTGATGAGCTGCACACGCCCAAGACTGTCTCCTGTGTTGAGCACATTCAGCTGGCGGCACATGTCAGCCTGGTGCCATGAGCAGAGACGCGGACCGTTAAGCAATCTGTTTGAACAAACTCTGTTTCTGTATCCGTTCTTGACCATGAAGATTTCGACTTGTCCATTGAGGATAAAGTAAAAGGACCATGCGTTATGGCCTTCCTTGACAATCACTGTTTGCTGCGTGCGGGTACATTTCGTAGTGTAAGTGACGCGCCATGTCTGTTGGAAAGCACGAATATGCGCATGCAAACCTTTGGAAACTTTTCATACTGCATGATCATGCAGAACCGCAGTCGTTGGTCGAGTGCAAACTGTGCAAAGCTGCGCACCCTGAACGCAAGCAGGCGCTGTACCGCATCAAGCGTCTCGCGCGAGCGATCTTGCGGCTCCAGCAGCTTGCATATCTGGCATCCACGTCACATCAGTCCACCTTGACTGTGTCCCCTGCATTCGTACATGAGCCAACGCAAACCTTTTGAGACATGGACGAGTCGCTAGTCTGGAGCTGCAGACGCAGTAAGAACGAAAGACCGCCAGGCTCCTTGAGAGGCGTCTCAAACACGCTCTGGACCCTGCTGTGGACAGACTCGAAGGTGCGTTTGAGCTGGTTCGCAATACGAAAGTACGTGAATGCAATACGCCAGTGCTCAATGATGAATGGCTCGATTTGGTGAGAGCGCACACGACGAAGCCGAGGCTCGGTGCGAGTTTCTGCCGCTGCGGGTGGCTGAACTGGCGTGCTTGGTGCAGCTCCACGAGCCACAGCCGGTCCATTTGCTGATGGTGCAAGGAATGCAAGTGTCTGCTTGATGTCCGAGCCGGCATTATTGCTGCGGTCTGGGCTGGCTCGTGCGAGTCGGGACGAATGGATGGCGAGCGTGCAAAGGTCTTGCGTCGCTGCATCTGCGGAAGTGCACCTAGCTGTGCGAGGCTCGGGCGGGCTTTCACCAGACCGGGAAGCAGCTCCGGCCCCGATGAGGCATTCAAGCCCACATTGCGCATAACAGCAGGGCTCTGCGCAGTCAATGAAGGCTGCAGCGGAGGCTGGTTTGGGGACAGAGGCTGCGATGGCGATAGCGACGTTGTGAGTGGCGGTGAGGGGGTCGACTGGCTGAGCAGAGAGTTGGCTGCAAACGATGCTGCTGATGCCAGCCGTGGACGCGCCAAGATCGACATCTTCCTTGCCGAAGAAGGAGGCGCCAAGCTGCTGGCAATATCTGGGTTGCTATCTACTGCCGTATCGCTGCCGCTGGATGACAAGAATGCATCGGCCGCCTTCAGTTTGTCCGACAGCCACCCTGCTTCGCTGGATGATATCAGGTCTCCTGGGGACATTGGCGACAGTGCAGATATGCCATCGTCTGAATTGGACTTGAACTCTGGCCGCCGTGAATCGATTCCTGCCGATGGCGACTGTTGCTGAAGACGACCGCGCGTCTTTGGCCGCGACAGCTTTGGCGGGTCATTGGCGACGTTGGCTGCAATGGTGCCCAGAGTGGATATCGCAAGTCCTTTGGCCGTGCTTGTCGCGACTGAAGCAGTCGGGATTGAAGCAGAAGGAGAGGAAGATGCAGCACCTGAAGGAGAGCCGCCTGCGGAGCCGCCGGGTCCCGGCAGCGCACCAGAAGGAGACGCCGAGGAGCGCACGGCAGTATGTGGCCGAGCATGTGCCGTCATTGAGCGGAGAAGCGTTTTTGCGGGAGCGATTGGCGGTGTTCCTGAGCCGGCTGGTGTTGAGGCACCTGCAAGTGTTGGAGTGTTGTAGCCATCTGATCCAACGCGCGGGGGAGTTCCAGAAGGCGTGCTTGATGCCTGAACCGCTGCAAAGCCGATGACGTGATGCCAGACACCTTGGCTGCGTTTCCTGAGATGGTACTTGCTTTTCTCGAGACGTGCTGCTGCTGCTGCTGCTGCTGCTCGGAAGGTTGCAGAATAGATGATGCCTCACCGGTGGATGCTGACGGCGAGCCCATGGATTGCGATTCTTGTACTTTCCGGCTGTCTGTGCCACGTCGCAAAGCCGTGGTGTCCTTGCAATCGAGGTAATTGCTGCTGTTGGCCAACGGGTTGCTGCTGCTAGATGGGCTTGGCGTTTCGCCGCCAGCAGCGCCAGAAATACTAGTGCCAGAGCCACTGCCAGCCAATGCAGCACTTGCCGATGCAATGCTGACACTGGCTGCAGCCGCACTCGGTGCACGCAGACGAGTGATCAGCCCGCCAGTGTGTCCGATTGCCGCTTGTGCAGCAGCCAGATTCGACTCGGGTCGTGCTGTCGACGGAGGTTAGCCGGCCGAGTCGCGCTGAACAATCAATCCAGATGCACGTGCCCATGGCCGTGCATTGCAGGCTGCGCAGAACACACGTGCGTACCTGACGTCTGGTAGTTGGAAGAAAAGCTTTGCGACTTGAGCTCGCCAATGTGCGGACGCCGCCGCGTCGGTGCCGGCGACGCGGCTGCTGGAGTGGCGTTTGCGGCTGCTGCCAAAGTAGCAACTGGGCCAGATCCGCCAGCCATTGTGACAGCGGAATGAATTCCTGCGATGGCTGGATGGTCGCCTGGCGCTGGTGCTATGGACGGAATGCGCGGCCGTGTCCGTTTCGTGTCCGATTGCAGCGACTCGGTTGGGGCCTTTTGCGGCAGCATCGCCCTTCCGTCTTTATCAGCCGAGCCGTCTGCACCAGACGGCGCATATCCGGGCACGGTTGCTTCTGTGCGCTGTATCTGTGTCGGCCGTCGCTGCATTTGTCGAATGTTGCCGTTGGTTCTTGGGGCCAGAGAGCAGAGAGTTGGTTCCCGGAGATCTGTGTTTATTTCCGCAACTCCTTCACGACCTCCTTTTTGTACGTGTCCCACTTTCGCTTTTCGAGATATGCCTGCTGCAAGTCAGCCACCGAAGTCACCGGCATGCACGCATTGTTGAACATCCAAAGCACCATCTTGGGCGGTGCGACGCGGGCATAGTCGACAAGCGGGATAGACGCGATGACGACTTTGCTGTTCGCGACAACCGATGTGAACGACTTGGCCTCGGGCTGCTGCGGTGGCATGCTTTCGAGGTAATCCAGGTACTTGTGCCGCTCAAACATGGCTTCTGTAATCCAGGCAAAGCCAGGTGGTTTGGGCAGATCTGGAAAGTGGTCGCCGAAACCCAGCTCATGAATCGTGAGCAGGTTGTTGACAATCTCTTCAGACACGACCTCGCCGGCTACTTGGTGCATCAACGACTGGTCGTGCGCAGATGAAGAGCTTGCGCTGTTTGGAGTCGTGTGCGGAAAGAGCACCGTCCGCGTGGTTGCCGCACCAGTCTTGACCTTGCGCTGCAGAAATGGCACGACCTTTGTGCATCGGCATTGGCCAACCACAATCCAATGCAGCAGCACATTCTTGGCGCCTTCAAAGAGAATGGTCTCGTTGGGCTCGTACGTCAGCACCGTGAACATGCTAGAGCATTCCTTGATGAACGAGTCGGACAGGCTGAAATGAGGAACGCGTCGCAGCTGTGAAAGCGTCTCTTGCTGGTCGTTGAGCACGGATGTCTGTTCGGGAACACGAAAGAGTCAGTTTTTGGTATGCAGTTGGATACCGTGCTCGTGATCATCACCTTGGCGGCCTCCTCTTCAGATTGACAACACCACGACAGCAAATGGATGGTTGAGTTGGTTGACATGCGTAGCATTGAATCGATGCATATTATGTGTCTGGTACCTTTGTCAATGCGCAGCAGCTCTGTATCCATCAGCGTTGAAATGCATGCCGTGTTGTTATCCTTTAGCAGCTGCACACGGCCAAAGCTATCTCCGGGATTGAGTAGGTTGAGCTGGATGGGATGCACACTGGTTAGTTGGTTTTAAAAGTGTTGCTCCGTGAATGACTTCTCCGCGTACCCGGTGCCTGAAGCCGTCGCGCAGGATAAACACTTCCAGCTGCCCACTGACAATGAGATAGTACGAAAGCGATATGTGACCCTCCTTTACAATCAATGCTCCCTGCCGTATCCACATGCATTAGTCGACTCTGAGAAACGTCAAAGCATCGTCCGCACTTACAGCCTCAAATTTTTCGTACTGTGCATGTTCAACACTCATCGTGAGTACGCCAAGCTAAAAACACATCCAAGACAGAAAGCTTCAACAAACGACGTACCTGCATTATTCTGCAAAAGTGGAGTTTTGTGCTATAGGGAAACTGAGAAAAGGATCGCAGCCGGATCGATAGAATCTTGATAATCTGCTCTATGGCTTGCTGCGACCGCTCTTCCTTTGAGTTGCACAGTGTTGCAATCTAGCCACATGCGATCGCGTGAGCATTCCGCACATACCGCAATAATCAATGCTCGTACCTTTTGGGATAGCTGGGAGTCGGCATGCTCTTGGTGTGATCTGAGCATGTACAGCAGACTATTTTCATCAGCCAGGGGAACGCGTTGAATCTGCTGGATGACCCGTGCAATGTCCTTGAACTCGCCCGTCATGCGGATACCCAGCAAGGTGCTTGCGAGAGCGACGCGCCACTTGTGCTGGACCCACGGACGCCGACCCTTGCGACATTCTTGGCCGCCAGAATGAATTGGACCAGATGGCTTCGGGGGTGTTGGCGTCCCAACAGCCGATGCCGCAGCCGATTCGGCGTCCTTTTGGTGCTGCTAGCCGCCTTCTTCGCATTCAGCTTGGCCAGTAGTGCAGCCGGAACGGCAGGTGCGTTTCGATTGAGCACGTCTGCAATCTCCTTCTTGTTCTTGAACGTAGAGCCTTGAAGAGCAGCGCTTGTTGCCTGATCATCGACTCCGGTTTGACTTTCGAGATCGCGAGCGGACATACTTTTCCGCACACCTCTTGGTGCCGAGCCAACGCCGGTGGCTGATGTTGAAGGACTAGCCGAGCTGCTGCCGCCGCCCGTCAAGTTGGCGAGATTGTGGAATGCAGCTGCGATACTCTGGCGCTTAAGAGGTGGAGGCGAGAATATGCTTTGTGGCTGGTCGGCGAGCTCGTCCAAGTCCTGATCGCTCGATAGTGATGACGCGCCAGCAGACGACGACAAGACCGTGGTGCTGGCCATTCTCGGTCGCGATCCCGGTGGGTTTTCGAGCCTTGGAGAGGCGTTACGAGTAAGTGATGCTGGTATCGGTGTTGGGGCGGTCGAAGGCAACCCAAGTGCAGACGACGGTCGCACTGGTCGCTGGCGTGCCATTGGATCGTAGTTGGAAAACTCGGACATGATGCGGCTCAGCTCCTTTGCGTCTGCAACATGGGGCGAAGTTGAAGACGGTGGCGATGGCCGCATCTCACTTTCGCCTGCCTGCATGGACATTGCTCGTGACGGCGATTTTGATGGCCGGCGATACTGCGGCTTGGCCATGTCAGGCGAGCCGCTTGGATTGGGTGAGCGGGATATGCTGGATCGTGGACTGTTATCGGGCGGACGTGACGAGCTGGCATCCTTTTGCGTCTCTGATGCACGTCTGTTGCTGTGTAAGGGTCCTGCAGACGGATACGCGTTTGCGTCGCTCGTTGGAGAGATGGGCGATTGGAATCCTTCCGAGCTGGACGAGTCGCTAGGTAAGGCATCACGACCTTTCCCATTTGTCGATAGTTGCACCGGACTTCCGGGCGACATTGCTACTGGGGAGCTAGACGCATCAACCGCCGACTTGGACCGAGGACGACCAGGTTGAGTCTGCGCCACTGATTCACGCTGTGGCATTGATGGCGATCGGACAGCGGCCCGGCTCGCCTGGATGTTGGACGCCAGGCTGGTCCTCTCGGTCGGGCTTGAGTTGCTTTCGAGCGAAGATGCACCACCCGGATTGTCCGCGTCGTCTTCGATGGAAATGCGGTGAGCGTTTGGCTGAGACCCATGCGAAGAAATGAATGCCGTTTTGCTGTTTCTGCTTGCTTGCTGATACTGCTGAGGCCTTTGCAGTGGACCACTTGGAGAATCGTCAAGAGAGCCATTCAGATCAGTCATTGCGCGCAACTCGTCTAATGAGCTGAACTCTTCGTCGCCTTCGTTCAGTTCTTGTGTGAATGTAAGGTTCTTGGAAGTAATCGAAGACCGCATTGACGGCGCGCCAACGCGAAACATGGTATACGATCCTGACGGAGTTTGTTGTTGCTGTTGTTGCTGTTGCTGCTGTCCATACTGCAGTTGCGGCGATTGGTGGTCTTTTGTAAGATGCCGCCCTTGTCAGTGGTGTATGCGTGTCGATCTTGAGGTGGACTCACGACAGTCGAATGCGGATCGTTGGAGCCTCGCCTGATAGGCATGATGAGTGCTCGAGGCCGCTCGCCAGTCGCTGGTATGATAGAGGCACGATCGATGGACGGTTTGCGTGCTTTTGGACTGAGCACCTGGGGTGGCGGTTGTTGCATAGGCGACGGAGAGTGCTGGCTTGGCTGAGGCTGCGAAAGAGCAATGTTTGAACCGACCGGAGTTGATCCTTGAGAAGTTGATTGTTGTCGAGTCTGTGGCACGGGAAGCATTGCCGGCCTTGCCAGTCGATCTCTGCGTTGTCTGGCACGTCTTGGCTCCGTCGGCGCGCTGCGGCCATATTGGCTGCAAGCGAACGGCGTCGGTCGGATGCCTTGGTGAAGCCAACCGGTGATGATCCTCCTGGGTTTGGGCTTGTTGAGTATGGCGAGCCGTCAGAGCTTGATGCTGCCCTTGACCCTAGTGGAGAGACGTACGGGATCTGGGAGTCGGCAGCGGGAGTTTCGTGCGGGCTGGTGATTGAGCGAATTCCGCGCGATTGCATTCCGTGATGCTCCTCCACTGCACCACCTCCCGACAATAGGGGCACTCGCGCCACCTGGTCTCCGCCTCGGCCATATGTGTGCGACAAATCGGACGCACGTCTCTGGCCGTAAGATTGCGCCGCAACTGAGAGCCTGCACCGGTGTCGTCTGCAGTTGCAATGTCAGTGTAAGCCCCGCCATGCACTTCGTATATGTTGCGTCTGGTCACTCACCGCTGTCAGATCCAGCATTAGAATTAGGGTTGGCCAGATCTCCTCCCCTGCCCTGTCGAGCCAGACATTGCCAAGTTAGTACAGTATCGACAGCACGCCACCCTGCAACAACCATGATATCAAGGCCCCCTGCGGTTGCCGATCGCCCATCTGACGCACCCCCTTCTTGAGCACGCTACCGCTCGCCTGATTGCCGCTGTTTGGAAGGGCGGGTAGTAACCTCATCGCCCGATCAGGATCCAGCTGTAAAGCGAACCCAACGAGAACACTGAATGTCCGGAAATACCGCTTCATTTCTTCCGCGTCAGCACTTCCCCGACAACCTTCTTCTTGAAGATCTGCCAGCTGCGCTGCTTCATGTACGACTCCTGGAGCTGAGAGACTGGTATGCGGAACACGGAGGGCTCTTCAACAAGCTTGCCAACCATCTCGGGACTCGCCAGCTTGCAGTAGTCCAAGCGCGAGATCGCCATGACTTCGACCTTGCTGTTGGCAATCACCGACACGTACGACTTGGTCTTCTCGCTCGCAGGATCGAGGTTGCTCAGGTACTGAAGATACTGCTCGCGAAACTTTCTCAAATCCATTCGACCGCCTTCCTCTATCGACGGATCCATGGGGATATCTGGAAATCGGTCGCCAACCTCGAGATCCTGCACGAGCAACAGCTGCTCGATCACCTCCTCGTCTTCTCCAAGTTGCATACCTTGCTCGTATGGTCGAATGTGGCTTCTTGCGGCCGAGAATCCAATCTTGATCGTCTTTTGAATGAACGGTACGGTCTTGACACAGCGGCAGCTGCCCTTGAGGATCCAGAACAGGTCGAGCGTATCCGTGCCCTCGAACAGGAACAATCTCGTTGGGGTCGTATGTGATCTTCTTGAAAAAGTACGCCGCTCGCTCAAGAAAGCCGCTGTCCGATCCAGCCAGGAAGGGGATAGTTGAAAGGAGTGCGATTTTGTGTGTGATGTTTCTCTCGTCCGTAGCATTTGCAATCTGTCCATCACATCCAATGTGTCAGACAATCCATCATGATGCATGATCATCTCAGCCATCCATCCATCCATCCATCCATCCGTCCATCAAGCGATGGCGTTTGAGTACCTTGAAAAAGTCCTCTGTGCCGGATTTGCACGGCGTTTGAGCATGACAAGCATCAGCAACTTGCACATTGGCATGGCATCGCAATCCACAGAATGCCATCTCATCACACCGCATTGCTGCAGCGTCTCACCTTTGTCAATGCGCAGCAGATCCGTGTCCATGGTGGTGGCCACGCATGCGGTGCGCTTGTCGTTGAGCATGTTCATCGTGCGGTCTCCGAAACTGTCGCCAGAGTTGAGCACGTTGAGCTGCACCGTTGCCAGCATGCGTTGGTCAGCCAGCCAGCCAGCTTCGATCCAATACCAAAAAGCCTTTCGGTTCCTGTGGCATGGAACTGCATAGCGCGGCACGACACGCCATGGTGACATACACGGTACTTGAGCTTGTCCTTGATCTTGAAAATCTCAACCTGGCCGTTGAGGATAAAGTAGAACGCCCACGAAACGTGTCCTTCCTTGACCAGCAGTGTCTCCTGTCGTGATTGCATGCCATTCGGGATGCCATTCAGGATGCCATGGAGTAGGTCGGCTCATGTGAGCAACCAACCCCACATCGTGCATCCATGGCATGGTATGTGCGTTTGGCTCTACACGGGCTTGCCTTTGGAAAGCGCTCGTAGTGCATGATCTCGCAAAACTGGAGCCGCTGGTTGAGTGTGAAGCGAGCAAAGCTGCGGATGCGGATGCTGAGCGTGCGCTCGAGTTGCTCAATGGCCTCTTTCGTGCGTTCGCGGTTTCCATCCAGCACCTCTCGGACCTGTCGGTGCGGTTGTTGTTGTTGTTGTTGCTGTGAGTGCCAGCAACGATCGACACTTGAACCCGAGCATGCTGGACAGCCATGCGAAACCAAGCCAAACTCACCTTGGCAGACAGGTTAGTGTCGCCCTGCCCTTGGTGCGATCGGAGCATGTACGAGAGGCCGGTCGTCTCAACCACCGGTGCCATCTTGACATCCTGGAACCGCTTGATGGTGTCCTTGTAGATGCGTGCAAACCGCAGTCCCAATACGATCCCCGCATTTGCGACTCTCCAGCGACGGTGTATGGATCGCTTGATCATCTCCGCTTCGGCCATGGCACTATTGGCTTCTTTGCGATCAATGTCGGACATTGTTGATGTCGTTGACCGCGTCTCCTCGGCCATCTCGCCCATGATGGCAACGATGCCAAACGCCTTGGCGGGGCCGATAGACTGCATCGAGTTGCGACGTTGGGAGCTGAGCAGCTTCATCTGCGCCGATGGGGTGTTTTGCCTCTTGCTCAGCAAACGGATGACTTCCGTTGCTATGCCGAGATTCTTGACGGCTCTCTTAATGCTAGCCTTGCTTGCAAGACGAATGGGCTGGTCAGGCTCATGGCTACTCTCTGCGCTACCATCGTCCAGGTCGTCCACGTCATTGGCGATGTTTTCATCTTGTGAGTAGTATCCTTGGCCTTGGCTTGATGACCGCGCTCGGTGGCCCTGGCGAGTAGAGGCGAGGTCTTGTAGGCTTTGTGCCGGATCGCTAAGCCGTCTTCTAAGCTTGACTGGTGCTGAAATATCGACGGGTGACGAGACCTGTTTGCCGCCCAGATGCGCAGACGATGCAGTCGTGCTGTTGATAACGAGGCCAATCTGCGAGGACGCCGATGATTTGCGATGTCGGACCTTGCCCATCAGACTGGCATGCTTCTGGTCGTGATCAACTTGCGCGGTCTTTAGATCGCGGTCGCCACCAGGATTTGGTTGGGGATTCGAAGCCACTTCAGAAAGACTTCTTGCGACGGTGTTTGTGGCCTGGTCAAGGTGACTCGCGAGTGAGATGGTAGCTGGTGTCCGTGTACTGCTGCGTGGACTGGGGAGCGGCGATTTTGAGCGACTGATGACAGTTGGATTGCTCGTCTGATCCGCCAGGCTCGGCTTGCTGTCTATCATGCCATCTATTGATCTGTCGCTGGCTGCCGGACTGACCCTGTCCTTGGTAGATGCACTGAGGCCGCGTGGACGGGCTCGCGACGACCGAGGTGACAGCGGTATCACATTCAAAACCGATGTTTGTGGCATCCGCGTTGAGAGTGAATCGGTCTGCAGAGGCACTCCTGCTGCAGTATGCCGCAGGCTCAGCAGCTGTGGTTGCGACTCGGCCGGCAGGACTACCGTTTGGAGTTGTGGCTGTGACTGCATGTTTGCTTGCGTGTGACGGTAGCTGTGCGATTGGAATGTGCCTGGACGCGGCCGCGATGCGAGCATGTCGACTGATGCGTGCGCATTAGCCGGCAGGTTGGACGCGATCGCAGTAGTGCTAGCCGCCTCCGTCATCCTTGCCGTGACTGGCGCATTAGACGCCATGATTGGTGTAGGTGCTGATGACAAGGCCGCGATGGACATCGGTCGTGCAAGCACACCACGGCCCGAGTCTGCATAGAAAGTGAGATGGGTGTCAGTTTGAGCACTGGACACTGGGCACGGCTAAAGCTGTCCTGCGGCAATCCTACCATTCTGCTCCACTGATGAACCTGGCAGTGCGCTTTGCTCAGCAGTAGAGCCAACGGCGACTGCTGGTGTTGACGATGTTGCGGTAACAGATGCAACCGATGCTGGATGGATGTATGCATGCATGCGCAACACATTGTCAGCATCGCAGCAGAAAGGACGCATCGTGTATAGCGCACTGCTTACCCTTTTCTTTGCTGGCGATACGGTTGCGAAGCATCTGGCCTCGAAGCGAATGGTTCAGAGCATCTGGCGCTGTGCTGGGCGGTGCAGCCGTCTTGGCGCTCTGCGGTGGCTGCGTAGCTGCTCCTCCTGATGATGCCGTTGCTGCCGGCTGATGTGCATTGGCGGTTGTTGTGTATGCAGCAAACGCTGGGATGGATGGAGATGAGCCGTGGTTTGGGATACGGCCAGATGGCCGCATGACGCCAGACAAGCGCGTTCGTCGCTCGGCGGTGGGACTCAGCAGCATTCGCTCGACGGCACTAGCGTCCGACGCGGGTATCTTTACATGTACAGGCGGCGCAGGTGCAGGCGATGGGCCAGGAGCAGACGGAGCCACTGGCGAAGTCGCAGTCTCTCCACTGGCGACTGCTGCTGATCCTGCGCCTGTTTGGGTGGCGAACGAATGCTTGGGAGTCGCGTTTGGCGCCGTGTCGATGCCCAGTCCGGCATTTGGTATTGCGCTTGGCTTTGAGCCATCCCGTTGCAGCGGTCGGCGAAGCTGTAGCCCAATCGCGCCACTGGCTGCTGCGGCTGCTGTCGCTGCTGTCGGCGGGCCGCCAGTTCGCACGGCTGCATTGTCGACGTTGCTGAGAAGAGATGCCGGTGGAGGTGTCTTTGGGGCTGCCAGTGAGGCTTGCTCCTTCTTTGAAGGCGCATCGGGAGCTCGGACCAGATCAAAGTTTCCCAGGCCGGAACTCGTGCCTCGCGGCGTGGTCGCCGGCAGCAGCTGGGGTGAAGCAGAAGAGTTATCGTGCAAACTCCCAGGCCCGTGGTTGTATGCCGGCTGTGGAGTCGATCTTGCCGATGGAAAGCCGGCGATGGCCGGAAGCTTCTTCGAGGCCATTCACACGCTTGTGCAAAACTATACGCAAAACAGAATGCGTGGCCCCGTCGGGGGTCTTTGGCAAAGCAGCTGTGGGCATTTTGTTGAGGCCAATGTGCCCAGATTCGCTCTACCCTTCTTCGTTTCTCCCCCGCGATCTCCATTGAATTCACGTCTTCCATTGTGCACGCCGATCGGCAGACCAGGTGTTCTGGCCAATATGCCTAGAATTGCATGAAGTGCCTTTATTTGTGCCGGACCTCATCCACCACATTGCGCTTGTACTTTTCCCATTGCAGCTTTTCAATAAAGGCGTCCTGCAGCTCCTTGATTGACACCTGCGTATTTCCAGCCCTCAGCAGCTTGGCAAGATCAGACTGTGATGCAAACCGTACATAGTCGTACTGCGATATCTTTGCGATCGTGACTTTGGTCCGCGCCACGATCGTGAAGAACGCCATATCGAGTGTTTCTGCAAGTTTGAGCGTCCGGACACGCTCAACATACTTGTCACGCTGGAACATGTTCTCAAACATGAGCTCCATGGGATTGTCGTACGCCACGAGGCTTGGAAAGGAATCGCCGGGCTCGTATTCGCGGATCGTCAGTGTGTGCTGCACAACCTCTTCGTCGGCTGCAATCTGCATTCCTTGCTCGTATGGCGACAGGTGATGTTTGACGGCGTCGTGTCCCATTTTGTGTGTTTTGCGAACAAACGAAAGGCTTTTCCGTCCTCGCAAGACCCAGATATGATCCAGAACATGGACAGCGTGCCAACGCCTTCAAAGAGGATGGTCTCTCCCGCCTCGTAGTGCGTGATATGAAAAAAGTCGATGCTTTCGTTGAGAAACCGGCTGTCGGAAAAGATGTCCTGCAAATGATCTCGCTTGAGCGCCTTGTGGTTCAAGTCTTCGAGGCTGAGAATCTGTCCGTTTGTGATGGCGCGTGATGTTTAGCATATGCCTTTGCAGCAAGTTGCGCCATGCATATCGCTCGTTGTACCTGGAAGTATGTGGGCAGCTCTATGGACAGAAACTCGCTTGGCATCGTCGTTGCAACAGACTCGCCGCGTGTTGCCGGCAGCAGATGCACTTCGCCAAAGGTCTCGCCGCTGCTGACAATGTTGATCTGTCCATCGAGTACAAGCACACATCAGCCTCGCTCGGCACAGTCGCGTGGCATTCCCGTCGGTGCCCAGACTGCATACCCTGTACTTTGTGTTCTCTCGGATCTGAAAGTACTCGACTTGTCCGTTCAAAATAAAGTAAAAGTAGTTGGCCGGATGGCCCTCTCTCAGAATGAGCGACGACTAGTTTGCCCGGAAAGCTCGTTAGTACTGCTGCAATCACTCGTACGACTAGCGTATAACGCACCTCTTCGTATGCCTCGTACTTCATCGCGTTGCAAATCCATCTCTTCTGCTCGTCATTGTACCGAGTAAACGAGCGCAATCGAAGCGTCAGCAACTTGATGGTCGATTCCATGATCTCTTTCGGGAGCGCCTGCCCTGTGCGCAGATTGCTTCGTACAGCGAGAAAGTCTCGTATCTGTTAAGCCACGCTGCCGGTCAGTCGATGCTGGCAAGGAGAATGCAAAGCGACAGATATGCTTGCCTTTTTCGACAAAACCTCGTCGTGTCGTGGCTGAAGGATTTTGAGCATGTACCGCATCGAGTTTGGATCAAGCAGCGCCGACCTCTGTGCCTGCTGCGCTTTGATGGACACTTCCTTGTACATGATCGCGAGCCGCAGACCGAGAGCATAGCACGCCCATACAAGCTTCCAAGACTGCAATGGCCCCCGATAGGTACGCATTTGAACAACAGACGGCCGCCTTGATCTGGATGTGACAGTGAGTCTGGCTCCGAGCATCCCTTGAGCGCTTGCTGGATCATTGCTGTCGTGGCGCTCAATGGTAAGCTCCCTCCCCTTGCTTCGTCGTACCGTGCTTGACCGTGACGGCTCTGCGCTTTCTCCCGAAGCTGCAGATGCAGACGAGCCACCAGTCCTGTGCTTAGAAAGCACTTTGCTGCGCAGCAGGTCCAGCCGTGCTTGGAATCCTGCATCCTCATGTCGTGACAGAGCATCTGCAAGGTCGCGGCTCAAGTGAGGCGACGCTGTGGCATCTTGGCCTCCCTCGGCCGTTGGCAGCTGCTTGCGAGTCGGCTCTCGCTTAAACTCTGACCGCCGACGCGCATGAGAGCCTCCATCATCGGACTCTTTCTGTGGCTGCTGTGGTCCTGGCCGTGCTGCTCCATCTTGCGCATGTCGAGATCCCGGTGCATCGGGTAAATCCTTGTTGGTGAGAGCGCTGTTAATGTCGGCCGCGATTGAGTCATTGGCGACCAGCCGTCGTGTTCCTTCTCGTTGAACACTGTGCCGGCGAGCAAACTGCGCAATGACTGGGTTGTCCCTGATATTCTGGTCAGCGCGCGGTTGCTGTGGCTGCTGCACTTGTTGAGGCTGTTGCGGTTGGAGATGTACCTGCGACTGCATGTTGTGCTGTGGCGAAAGGTGATGCATGGACGGCGACGTTCCTTGATCGTGGTTTCGCGCCAATGCCGCTGCTACTACTGCCACCATTGCTGCCTCTTGCCCATTCCCAGGGGCTTGGAAACGCCGTATCGGCTCACGCTGCAGGCTTAGACGCCGCCGTGCAAATGCATTGTGTGATGCGTCTCCTGGCGGCTGCTCGCGTGGCAACTGCGCCACGTCTGACCGTGTTACGTCTTGGCTCTCGCGTCTACCAGTCTGCATCATTGGCGACGCTGTTGGTGCAACTGCGACTGCTAATGTGGAACCAGATGGCTGCGACGATAGCGGTCCATGCCCAGCTGGCGCTTCCGAGTCGTAGCTTGAATGCTCGCGTCGCATAAGCGTCTTGCTGCCTCGCCGTGTTTGCGAAAGGGGCAACGGCGACTGATCCGGCTCTCTTGCGGCCGTGCTCGATGCCATCACTGCAGGCCCACCTCCCAACGACGCGCTCCCTGATGCCACTTGGGCACCTGGCTGTTTGTGCTGTCTTGTCTGCGTCGATCTGCGTCCGACAGCTACAGCATGCTTGCTTGAGTCTGGTGGCAGCGCGGCTGTTGACTGAGTTGCGGTTGCTGGCACACCTTGCGCTGCAGATGCCGGCGTTGTCGGTTTCGTTGTTGGAGGCGTTGCCAATAAAGCAGGATCCTGCGGCCCTGCACTATGCCTCCCTCCGCTGACAGGGGCATGCGATGCCTGTGCAGAGTGGTGGCTGTTGCTGGAGTCTGGGCTTGAAGCGACTGCATCTCTCAAATGTTGGTGGTGGCCAGAGAGTGACAGGCGCGGCGATCGTGCAGCGCCAATCGTCGCATAGCTGCCGTTGACGCTGGCGTTAAGTGACATGGCCATATTGATGTTGCTGCTGCTGTTGTCTGAACTGGACGCTGTGCTGATGCTGAATGCGTCCGAGCTCGGGAAATCGCTTACATCCTGGTGGCCTCGGCTGATCGCCCCAGGCTTATCGTGTGGCGACGGGAGCACAAGCCGCGGCGATGCAGGCGATGCAGATGCATGGTGCAGGTTGATGGGCACCATCTGCGGCGATCGAGGCGACGTTGGAGACGACTGCGGCTGGTGCTGAGCGTAGACGTTCGGAGACAGGCCTCCATTTGCAGAGGATTGCAACTGTTGCATCTGCGGGTGCTGCTGCAGCGGCTGCTGCTGTTGGCCGACAATGCTGCCCCGAGGGCTCCGAGACAGTGACGCTGGCGCTGGCGCTGCTTCGCCGCTGTAGCCCCAACTTTGCGCGAGCCGCTCGCCGATGCGGCTGAATTGCGACCCGGCAAGAGGAAGCTGCAGAGCTGGAGTGGGCGACTTGAGAGGGCCACGAGGCGGTGTGTCCGAGCTGTTAACCGTAGTCGGCGGCGTACTGCCATGGTGTTGGCTGGCTTGCTGCGGCTGATCGGTTGGCCTGCTGCCTGGCTGCTCAAACGAGAACGCGGGCCCAGATCCGACTGCAGAAGCCAGCTGTGTCGGGGGCTCTGTTGAGGAGCGGCTCCGATGTCTCGATGTTACTGGTGGCCGCGATCCGACAGATGCAGATGCCGGCGAGCCAACTGCCAGGCCGACCTGGGTGCTGGCCTGCGAAGCCAGGGTTGCCGGCGTTGCTGTCTGTGCTGGCGCTGCTGCTGTGTTGGTCGACGGAACATTGGCTGGCTCAGATGGCGCGCGTGCCTTCTTGGTACCAACGATCTGTGGTAGGCGTAGCGATGGCAGCTGCATCCGACTGGGTAGTTTTGGGCGGGTATTGGGTTGGCTTGGGAAGCGCAACAGGTGGACAAGGCTATCCAAAAACGTAAACTCGTGGCACGAGATTCCCCAAAAACAGCACGCTTCATTTCTTCCGCGTCAGCACTTCGCCGACAACCTTCTTCTTGAAGATCTGCCAGCTGCGCTGATTCATGTACGACTCCTGGAGCTGGGAAACCGGTATGCGGAAATCCGACTGCTCGCTGAAGAATTTGAGGAGCATGTGTGTGCTGGCGAGTTTGCAATAGTCTACACGCGAGATCGCCATGACTTCGACCTTGCTGTTGGCAATCACCGACACGTACGACTTGGTCTTCTCGCTCGCAGGATCGAGGTTTGTCAGAAACTGGATGTATGCGTCCTTGTTGAAGATCGACTCGATGAGCCTGTCATCTGGTATCGACGGATCCATGGGGATATCTGGAAATCGGTCGCCAACCTCGAGATCCTGCACGAGCAACAGCTGCTCAACCACCTCCTCGTCTTCTCCAAGCTGCATACCTTGCTCGTATGGTCGAATGTGGCTTCTTGCGGCCGAGAATCCAATCTTGATCGTCTTTTGAATGAACGGCACGGTCTTGACACAGCGGCAGCTGCCCTTGAGGATCCAGAACAGGTCGAGCGTATCCGTGCCCTCGAACAGAACAATCTCGTTGGGGTCGTATGTGATCTTCTTGAAAAAGTTTGCAGCTCGCTCAAGAAAGCCGCTGTCCGATAATGCAAGCGACGGAATGGTCGTGAGCTGAGCGATCCGATGGGTCAGGCTGCGCTCATCCGTAGCGTTTGCAATCTGTCCATCACATCCAATGTGTCAGACAATCCATCATGATGCATGATCATCCATCCATCCATCCATCCATCCATCCATCCACCAAGCGATGGCGTTGGAGTACCTTGAAAAAGTCCTCTGTGCCGGATTTGCACGGCGTTTGAGCATGGCAAGCATCAGCAACATGCACATTGGCATGGCATCGCAATCCATAGCATGCCATCTCATCACACTGCATGGCTTCAGCCTCTCACCTTTGTCAATGCGCAGCAGATCCGTGTCCATGGTGGTGGCCACGCATGCGGTGCGCTTGTCGTTGAGCATGTTCATCGTGCGGTCTCCGAAACTGTCGCCAGAGTTGAGCACGTTGAGCTGCATCGTTTCCAGTATGCGTTGGTCAGCCAGCCAGCCAGCTTCGATCCAATACCAAAAAGCCTTTCGGTTCCTGTGGCATGGAACTGCATAGCGCGGCACGACAAGGCATGATGACATACACGGTACTTGAGCTTGTCCTTGATCTTGAAAATCTCAACCTGACCGTTGAGGATAAAGTAGAACGCCCACGACACGTGTCCTTCCTTGACCAGCAGTGTCTCCTGTCGCGATTGCATGCCATTTGGGATGCCATTGGGGATGCCATTGGGATGCCATTGGGATGCCATGGCGTTGGCTCGCTCATGTCAGCAACCAACCCCCTCTCGTGCATTCATGGCATGGCATGGCATGGTATGTGCGTTTGGCTCTGGACGTGCTTGCCTTTGGAAAACGCTCGTAGTGCATGATCTCGCAAAACTGCAGCCGCTGATTGAGTGTGAAGCGAGCAAAGCTGCGGATGCGGATGCTGAGTGTGCGCTCGAGTTGCTCAATGGCCTCCTTCGTGCGTTCGCGGCTTCCATCCAGCACCTCTCGGACCTGTCGGTGCGGTTGTTGTTGTTGCCGTGAGTGCCAGCAACGATTGACGCTTGAACCGGAGCGGGCTGGACAGCCATGCGAAACCAAGCCAAACTCACCTTGGCAGACAGGTTTGTGTCGCCCTGCCCTTGGTGCGATCGAAGCATGTACGAGAGGCCGGTCGTCTCAACCACCGGTGCCATCTTGACATCCTGGAACCGCTTGATGGTGTCCTTGTAGATGCGTGCAAACCGGATACCCAAGATCAAGCATACGACAGAAACTCTCCATCGCTTCTTGGTTGTAAAGACGGAAAGGCCGCCTCGCGCAAGTGGAACGTAATCGTGTTGAACGTTGGGAATCTCCAACTCCTCATCCAGCGGCGATGCGTGTTGCGCGTCAAGAAGGCTTCCAGACTCGTTCGCCTTTAGCTTCTGCGATGCAAGCATTTCGGAAAGCGCAGTGTGTGTGGATGTCTTGCCACTGCCCACGGCTGCTGCTGCAAAGATGGCGCGATAGTCTGCGCGTTTGGCCCGCAGATCCTCAAGCGTTTGTCGCTCCGAGTTTCCCCGATGATGGCCACTCGCTTTGTGGTGCTCTTTCTGCGGCTTGAGCACGTCCTGACTTCCGCCTTCGTGGATTGTGCCTGGCTCGTTGGTTTGAACGTTGAGAAGCGTTTGCGAATGGGAAAAGAACGATTGTGCAGTGTCTCCGCTTACTGACGCTCGCCGTTGACGTGGCGTGTGCAGATTCAGCGAGTTGGCCATGTGGTCCTCTGGCGGTGCACCTGCAGGTGGACCGTTTGCGGATGCGACAGCGCCAACGGCATTGAGGCCGATGATGTTGACACTGCGTCTGCGGATGCGAATGGGTCCGTTTGTAGTGATGGATCCGGCGGGCTCCATTGCCAGCAAGCCTTGAGCAGCTGGCGATCGCATGGGTGGCGGAGAAAACATTGCCGATGCCGCCAGCGTCAGCTGGGCACTGAGCTGCGACTGGTCTTGAGACTGCGACAGCCTTGAACCAGCGTCTGCGCCTCCTGGTTTCGCCATACTACTACGGTTGGACATCCTCGGCGTGCCGGTCGAGTGAGACAGAGACATGCTGAAATAGTCCACAGGCTGGGTCTCGACGCGTGATGGTCGAAGCTCTGCATATGATCCGTCGTACTCCTCCTCCGATACCTTTCCGATCGACTCATCAAGGGCAGCAGATGTGTGTGATGCGCTATGCGACGAGCTCGTGAATGATGTGCTGTGGAATATGCCGCTGTTGCCTCCGATCGAGCGATTGCCTGCGCTGCTTTGCAGTGCTTCGCCAAGATACTGATTCTCGGATGGAGACCGTGAAATAGGCGATGGCACCAATCGTTGAGCGGTGGCAAGGCTTGACTGGTTTGGATCTGTTGCAGGCGAAGTTGGGGCTTCCTGCGCACGCTTGATATCTTGAAGGAGCGATAGGCGGCGACGGCCACGACCTGGAGGGATCAGTTGCGTCAGCAGTCGGCAAACACTTGCATTACTGCACTTGGGTCATTTGCATGCAAGGCCGCCCTCACCATGAGACTGCGATGCCAATGATGTCACTTCTGGTGGTGAAGATGAATCGGACCCAGCATTTACAGCCGAACCATTCGACGCTACAGCAGCAATTCTGCGGGTGTGATGCTGGCGGGCTGCAGCTTGGATGGCGCTAACGGCCCATTGAGTTGCCGGAGCACATCCGACTGCGAAGGGAGCGTGCTGCCAATCTGCGGAGAGATACTTGCACGGCGTGATCGGACGGCCGAAGCCGACAGCTCAGAATGGTGCGACTCTGAGTTCCGAATCCCCTCCCTCCGCATTTCCTGCAACATGGAAACTGGCAAGGATGCGTTCAACGACGCTGCGTTGCTTGATCTCCTTGCACCTGCACCGAGACCCCCCACGCCAACCGAATCCGACACGCGACGTACTTGTGCCGGGCTTGAGGGAATGTTTGGTGTTGCCGGCCCTGGTGACGACGTGGATGAGGATGCCAGAGCATGCGAACGCCTGGACGTCTCGGAATCGACTTCCAGCATGGGCTGAAGAGCAGGAGGCTGGTGTGGCACGTGGCTGGGGTCGTCTTTTCCAACAGAGACTGAGCGCATCCGTGGGCGGAAATCCGTCGAAGCGTGGCCGCTGCGGCTCTTTACCATCTTGGACGGCAATACATGTGCCTGACTTTGAGAGCTTGACGTGTCAGAATCGGCGCGGTCCCGATCACGATCCAGGTCTGCAACCTTTGCTGTGCCATTCGATGGTGGAACAGATGGTGATTGTGAGAGTCCACGTTGTCGGGCTGGACGCGATGGGGCATCTCCTGTGTGGCTACCAGCGCTGTTGCCCATGTTGGCGCCAACGCTTGCCAATGGATTCGATGGTCCCAGGACAGACGATGGCGCGACGGTAGCGGCTGGAGAGACAGGAGCCGTCTGCCTTTCTGACCGTGACATGATGGACGAGCCTGTTGACGGTCTGGACGCGATGGTCAGGTTCACAGAGGATGTGTTGCTGGTGATGGGTGTCAGAAGATCGTTGCTCGTGCTGCTTGCCGATGGCTGCTCGCGGACATTTACGCGAAGCTGTGCTTGTGTACCCGAGTGATCAGCGTGGCTGGCGATCAGCGAGCCAAGTTTTCGGCTTATGCTAGCCACTGCATTGCTGGCATTGGGGGTATTGAAAGCTTTGGGTGCAGCTGTGCTTGCCATGGGTGCAGAAACTGCTGCTGCTCCAGGTAAAGACGATGGCTGCAATGCATTGCCGGGTGTCTGTACAATATGCGGGATCTGTGGCCCTGTCGATGATGCGGGTATTGTCGCGGTCATGCCCGAGTCCCCTTTACCAGCTGCATGATCATGGTGAAACAGGCTGCGACGCTTTGGTTGTTTGTGTGTCTGTAAAGGCGATCCGCTAGGTGCTACGGGAGGTTGGGCTTGGGCAGGCTTGAGGGCCTGTTTTTGCTGTATCTGCTGTACCTGCTGTTGTTGTTGCTGTTGCTGCTGCTGCACTGCTGCTGCTGTTTTGGTGGTGGCGGCGGCGACGCCGGTGGCGCCTTGCTCTTGTCAACAAGACTGGACGCCTGCGCGTGCAGCGGCGCGATGGCTGGCAGACGCATTGTTGGATCGTACGGCGGCAAGAAACCTGCGAAGCCGGATCGGATGGATTCGTCCAGGGGTAATGGAACCTTGATAGAGGCGTTTTCGACTGCCCAGACTGATGTTCTCGGCACACGATTGTTTCCTCTGTTCCCATCGTTTGACATGTCGCGCACACCAGGCCAGCAAAGGCAAGTCGCTCCTCTGGGTATGGATACCGGTACGGGCCAGCCAAGCATGCGCTTGCAGGCCAGACTGCTGGCAACCAGCAGCCAAGCGGCCGTGCCCGTGCATGTATGGCTTTGTCGGCTGGCACTCTCTGTTCTGGCCGTTGCTGACCTTGGCCGCCTGCACCCTTGCACAGGGAGGCATGGCAGCGGATCTTGCGCGACCCGCTGCTTTCGCCAGAGTACCTGCGGGACAAGGGGCTTGCCTGTGGCATCGACGACACCGAGCCTCGCAGTCTGTACTGGAAGGTATGCCCATTCTTGCTGTTTCATGTCTGTTGCATTGGCAGCCGTCCCCTTCGCCACCCGACCATCGCCTGTGCGCATTGGCAACGAGACTGACGGCGCATGTGTTTGTCCCCAGATCTACTTGGACGTGGTGCCGAGCATCACATCCGAAGCCTGGCAGCTGGTGCTTGAGAAGGAGCGCAGAGGCTACAGCGATCTAAAGGAAAAGTACATCTTTGACCCAAGCAAGCTCAAGGAGGCCACGGACTGGTCGCTCAACAACCCACTGAGTCTGGCAGAAGATGTGCGTGGGTCGTGTGAGATCCGCCACTTCCAGCGCCGATCTGATGCCATTCAATGCTCAACCTGCACCAAACTGCATAGAGCCCGTGGAAGCAGTACTTTGCAGATGTCGATCTCCGCAAGGTCATCATGCAAGATGTCGAGCGAACGTATGTCAGTGTATTGTGACAACGGCGTGATCAGCATGCTTACTGACATGGTGGCATGTTGCCGTATTGGAGGTTTCCTGATCAAGAGCGGTTTCGCGACGAGGCCATCCAGACACTCCTGTGCAATGTCTTGTTTGTGTGGTGCAAGATGAATCCCGACATCTCGTACCGTCAAGGGATGCACGAGCTGCTTGCCATCACGTTCATTGTGGTGGACCAAGACAAGGTCGATGTGGCAGACCCAGCAGCAGGGTAAGCCTGGCTGGATCGGCCGGACGGCGTGGGCATACGTTGTTGTCCATCGTTGCTGACGCAGTAGATCTGCATTGTGAGCAGAAGCGACGCGGGATTCAAGACCATGTTCGACTCGCGGTTTGTCGAGCATGACACAGCAACGCTCTTCTTTCGCATCATGCGCTCCGTCAAGCCGTGGTACGAAGTGAATGAGGGCCAGCCTTTGTACATGCGACCGCAGGATGCACGAACCAAGATGCAACCAAAGGCAAGTGCTTGGTTGCCAGTGGTTGGATTGGTGTTTACTTACCACCATGTGCTCGGCACAGACAATTCCGATTGTGGCGGCATGCAGACGCATCCAGAACGAGCTTCTTGCAGCACTGGATCTTGAGCTATCGCGACACATTGAAAGCCACGGAATCGAGCCGCAGCTCTATGGCTTGTACGTTTGCAGATGTATCAACATTGCTAATGGCGTTGTTGCTGACTTGGTTGGTCGATCTAGACGATGGCTTCGCTTGCTATTTGCACGGGAATTCACGCTCCCAAAGCTGCTGCAACTCTGGGACGGTCTCTTTGCCGAGGATGCCTCGCTGGCCCTTGCCGAGTGGATCGCTGTGGCGATGCTGACCTTTGTCAGAAGAGAAGGTATTGCTTTATGTTCTTATCCGCTTGTGATGGCTGCCGCTCTGACGCTTGGAATGCTTCTAGTTCTCGAATCGGACTATTCCGGCACCATGTTCACGCTTATGAAGTATCCACCACTTGAAAACGTGTCGTCGAGCGAGGTCATTGCAAGTGCTCGAGGTCTTCGTGATCGCTACTATGCCAGATCCCTCGGAACGTCGGTCTCGGGGTTGGTGGACTCTTCGTCAGCCGATGCATCTGCGAAAACCGGCAAGTTTGGGCCCGGCCAACGGATTGCACAGCCTGTGCGTAGCAAGCGTGCAAACACCCCATGGACAGGATACGACGCCGGCAACACGAGCCGCCCAGCAGGCGGTTCGAGCGCCATTCAAGCCAGTGCTGGGCAGGCTGTACAGTCTGGCGAGATAGCTGCTGCCAGACCAACCTCACCTGCAAACCAGCAATCGCAGTCGCAGAAGCGGTCGCAGGATCCACTCTCCACCGAGCCGGCTCGGGTTTCTGAAGCTCTGTATCCAGGATCGCCACAGCCCTCAAGCCATCGAAGCAGCACAGCAAGGCCATCACCCGTGGCTTTCCTCAAGCACATCCAGGAACGCGATCAACGGCTTGCTGCTGATCTGGCGACAGTCGTGCAGCAACTTCAGTCGCTAAAGGCGGTAGTGCAGCAAGACCGCTCAGCAGTATCGGAGCATGACGACCACAAAACTGAGACAGCGGCGGTGCCGGGAGACATCAATGGCACGGCCGTTACAGACACGCTCGTTGGTCTGGCAATCGCCCTTGATCGGCTCGCAGATATTCAAGCGCGGCTCGAACGGCCACTCATGGACGATTCGGGAATGACACCTGCAACCAGCATGGCAGCATTGCAAGAGTTTGCGCCTGGATATCGACCGAATACCAGCCTATCCTCTGATGAGCTGCAGAGCAGCCTTGCAACCGATCCTGCCTCACAGCTGCCGACGCCATTTTCGGCATCATCTGCATCTGCATCAGTCGCTCCAAAGTCACATCCTTTATCTGCGAGCACTGTCAGCGCAACAACTGCACCACGAGCGCGCGTTCCTTTCGAGTCGTTCTCGCAAGGGTTGCCAGTACAGTCGGCATCCGTCGCAGACGGTCCGACGCAGTTGCTCGCTCAGGGTGCAGATGCACTGCTTGGCCAAGTCAAGGCCGGCTTTGCAGGTGTCAATAAGGCGTTCTCAAGTCTCTTTGACGAGTCCGCCACGTCAGCATCGGCACCACAGTCGTCTTTAGCCAATAGAGGCACGGCCCCACCAAGCCAGACTGCATCGTTGAGCTCATCAGCGACTGCTGCAAACTTGCAAAAACGGCTGGCGGCAGTGGGATCTCTTTCGTCATCCCAAAACGCATCCACTTCAGCACAGAGGACGGTACTTGGATCGGGGCCGCTGGGAGGTGCAGTCTCTCCAATATGCCGGTCCTGTAAGCCAAGGACCGCTGTCAGCCTCGGCTCGTGTCACGACTCAAGCAGCCGTTGCGCCGTCTCCTGCAGACCTGAGACAAAGCTATCACGACATTAACATGCCATCCAAGACGATATCGGCGCAGCTCAAGGCGACCAGCGTGCCCACCAGCGTGCCCCTGAGTGCATCTTCTTCACCGACGCGGCCTGCAACGGCTGTTCTGGCCACACACGCTCCAGCACGGTCTGGCAACATGCAGATGTATCCCCCGATCAACCCATCGTCTTCCGATGCAGACCCACTTGGTGTCGGACTTGCAAGCCCTGGCCCGCACTTTGAACCACGAAAGTCGTCGAAATGAAGCTCTATTGACGAGCCGTTGTCTAGGCAGTCGGCATCGACGTTTTACAGGCAAGATAACGGCACTCTGTTTGGTGTCATCATCGCAGATCTTCAACCCGATCTAAAAGTCGCACACTTGCAGGTGGCATGCTCGCAAATGCTCATCATCCACTGGTCGTCCATGCAGGCTGCTGACTCCTAGGTGCTGGTATGATTGGTATGGTACACTAGCCACAGGCAGATGCAACAGCAAACACTAACCAGGTTCTTCCCAACACGTCGCGAGTCGCGCTTGCCCGCGTTGCCAACGCAGCCGTCGCAGGGACAGCAGGCGGGCAGCATCGAGCAGCAGCCTCGCGCCGCAGCCAGGCCAAGGCACTCTGTACAGCTTCGCATCACAGACTATGCGTCCAGCGGCGTCCTCGCGCCGCTGCCTGTCAAGGTGGCATCCCTCGACCTCTGTCTTGGTCTCGCTCACCGGCCAAACATATTTTGAGGCTTTCACCGCAATAAAACAGACGGGATGCCCAAGGCGGCTGTTGACGACCACAGCAAGCACCGAGACTACACGGCCGAGTCGCACCAGCTGGTCGCAGACCTGATCGACTGCGACCGCCGCGACTACGGCCAAGTGCGCCGCATCCTGTCCCGCATCTCGGAGCTCGTGTCCATCCACATCCGAGCGAATGCGACTCGGTACCTCTACGAAGAGGACTCGGTGTCGACGCCGCAGGAGGACACGGACGATGCAGCGACGGCTTCCGAGACGGGATTGCAGGCGCTGCAGAGACACTGCACGCCGTGGCTTGTGAGCGTGCTGCACCGGGTGCCTGAGACGCCTGCTGGATGCGAGGATGACAGCGACCTCATGGACGACATCTCGGGCGTCATGTCGATGCTGAGCGGCCGCACTGGTAAGCAACAGTCTGTCGCAGCGTTCTGCCGCAGCAGTCAGTCTGTTGCAGCAGTCAGTCTGTCGCAGCGTTCTGTCGCAGCTGTTGTTGTGAATGCCCTGTTGGCCTCTCCGCTCACTGACAGCCGGCTGCCTGTGTGCGCTTGCACAGCGGTCGGCGAATGCACCACTGCCTGGCACCTGCAGAACACCGGCACGTTTGAGCTGATCGAGACGACGTACACCGAGGCCGAGATCGGCTTCCAGACGTGGGGCGGCGGTGTGATGCTGGCCAAGTGAGTCTCGCCACGAGTGCACAGCCGCATGTGTCGGGGTTGCTTACCAGCTGCTTACACATGGTGCCATCTGGCGGGCAGGATGATTGACCAAATGGTGATCGATGTGACCGACCACAACGTGCTCGAGCTCGGCTGCGGCACGGGGCTCACTGGCCTTGTTGCCGCACGCGCAGGCAGCCGCCTGACCGTGCTAACCGACTACCACCCAACCGTTCTCAACAACGTGCAGCGCAACGTCGAAGCCAACAACCTCGAGCGCACCGCTCGCGTTGTGCGTCTCGACTGGCTGTGGAGCCTGCCCAGATCCGACCGCGAAGCCCAAGACGGACTCTTCACCCACGGCGGCGATGCCGCGCACGAGACCCCAGAAATGCAGCGCCAGTATGCACTCGACGACGAGTACGAGGACCCCATTCTCACCAGCACAGACTTTCGGCTTGTGATTGCCGCCGACTGCATCTTTGACATGATGCACAGCGAGCTGGTGCCCAAGGTCGCCAAAAAGTACATTTCGAGGCATCCGAGTGCACGTTTCCATGTGCTCCTACCGCACCGCACCAAGTTCCGCGAGGAGCTCAAGACGTTCGAGGCCAACATGCCGCTCGAGGGCTGGATCCTCGAAGACTCGCGGTGGATTGAAAAGGACACGATCAACTTCCGGTACTATGTGTTCAAGCTGGACGAGACGGCTGCCCAATGAGACCCAATAAAACGATACAATGCTTTGCTTTCCTTGACCATCTTGTTTTGTGCGTGGATCTGGACATGCTGCTGCTAGATCCGCCTCTGCCGCAGTCGGTCGCGAGGCAGGCTCACGGCAAGTTTCTGACACCGGATGAGCTGTCGCGGCTCAACCCCCACGGCACAGACACAGGGCCGCCGGCGCCATATGCATTCCTGCCGCCGCGCTCGCTGGACATCCCATCGGCGTCGTCCATCATCCACACACACATCACGCCAGCCTTCGCACGAAGGGTTCCGCTGTCAAAGCCCAACCTGCATTCATACGGCTCTGGCGGCCATGGCTCTTTGTCGCCAACAGCAGAACAGCCGTATGCTGCGACTGGCGCTGCAGCAGACTCTGAGGCGGCAAGTGGCGGTCACTGCGAGTCAGGCGCCAACAGCAACGACGAGGTTGGCAACATGAGCGTGGACGCGACGCGTCGTGTTTGGGTCAAGGACTTTCCTGCTGTGCATATCGAGGGACCGACCAAATCGCACTCGCAGCCGTCGAGCGCAAACGAGCGGCCAGCTGCATGGGCACCGCCTGAACAGCCAAAGGAAGCATCGGCGACCGACCCAGTGCAAGCGGGCTGTCTGGATTCCCATTATCCGGATTACTCGCACCGTCAGCACCAGCCGGACGCACAGTCATGTGCGCATGATGGTGTACCCGCTGACCAGCAAGCCGTTCCCCCAACACCACCGCATCGTCATTACAAGCCCGCTCGAAGACGCCTTCTTCCACTACACGTTCCTATGTACGCCGTTCAGCTTCAAGTCGCTGGTACGCACCATGCGATGGGACATGCCGCAGTCAGCCGGCGATGTCCATGCGCAGGCGTTTGATCTGTTTGGTCGGCTTGTGCGTGACCGGGTGACGGAAACAGCTCTTATGCCCACACGGTATCGTGCCAGAGTTTGGACAGATAAAGCGGCCGGCGTGCTCGTTGTCAACTTCAATGAGGTTGTGCGCGAGTATCGGCAGATTGATCTGTTGACGCTCGAGTTTCGGCCGTCAGAGTGGATAGATGTGGTGCATGACATCAAGGCAGACTATGCGCGCATGAAGGTGGCTGTCTTTCTGTGTCGTGATGGCTGCGTGGGCTTCATACTGACAGTCGGCTGACTGACGGGATGCGCTACCAACAGGTGTATCACGATGATATCAAGCAGTCTTTGATCCAGGTGCTGGACACGGTCTCTCGGTACCAGCCAAGCCTTTTGCTCGCATCCGATCTGGGGCCTGAAACCACGCCGCTGCGCCAGCCACAGCGATGGACCGACACGCTCAGCCATCTGCTTCCAACGGCTGTTACGCCAAGCGAGTCCCGCCGCATCATGTCGGACCACCAGCGACTGACCCGCAAGAAGGCGTTTGTACTCACAACCATGCCAGACGAGACGACAGCCGAGGCACTGTACAGCAAGACGGCGTTTGTACGCGTGATGGAGCCGGATATCCAGTCTGAAAGCGACGCAGTCTCTCGACGTCTGACGTTTACGTTTTACGCCAAAGGACTGCCCGATGCGCCAGACGCGTATTTCGTCGTTGTCACGGACCGCGAGGATGTGTTCTTTCACTACACCTCGGAGGATATCACGCCTGAGCGTTTTCTGCAGCTCACTCGGCACCTGAATGTGTACACAGAGGATGGGAGTCGATCGAGCGGTCGCGGCAACAGAGGCAACAGTAGCAGTCTTGTTGGTGATCATGGACGGGTCAACCCATTACGCGCCGCGTCTGCTGGCCATGAGCCCAGGCATCCCACATTCACGTCTCGCAATCGTCAGCGTGCGAGAGAGGCTCGTCTTGGGTTCCATCCAGATGACGGCGTCGGTGGTGTGATTGGCGTGATTGCAGGGGACTACCTGTCTGGCGTCGAGCAAGAGCCAGAGCGGTAAGCCAGTGCGTGTGCTGTGCCAGCTTCTCCGTCCAGCTCACTGAGCCATCACTCGATCTTACATCAGGTATACGGCTATATTGCGCATTCATCCGCCCGATGAAGCAGCACTCAAGCAGCGGCATGACAACAGTGCCTTGCGTGCGTCGCCAACCAAGCCAGTGCCAAGACCGCCTGCTACGACCGGAAACTCATTCCGGCCACCAGGTGGCGATCTCAAAGCCACCTTTTCATCAGCAGCATCTGGGCGGAATCCGCCGCTGGAGGCTCTCACTGACATTCCAAAGGGTCTCAAGGCCCGCCTCACGTTCATGGAACGCGTGCTGTACCGCACATCCCATCTCATGACCCTTGATCTCGCCGAAACAAGCCGCGAGCGACTCAAGGCTGGTATCCAAGAGAAGTACCTGTTCATCAAGTCCGAGATTGATGTGTGCCGGCAGCGGCTGGACGCTGTACTGGATGTCGTCCGGCGACGCAACTATGGGCTGTGGACGCTCCTTGGACGCCTACGGATGCCGTCAGACTCGTTCATTGCAAACACGGCAACCATGTCACAGCTGGGTATCGAGCCGCGCGAGCATGAGGAAGACGACGACCAGTCCCGATGGATGCCTCAACCTGCACCGGATGACCAGTCTGGCACCACTCGCGTGCATCGATCGTTGAGTTCTGGCGATCGCGGCGACTATTCGGATAGGCTGCATGCAGCCGATCCCGAATCGACCAGCCAAGACTATCTCAGACGCGACGACACCTACACACGGCATCGGCAGCAGCAGCGGTTTGATTATCCGTCGCCAGAACGCACACAGCAGAGCGGTGCACGTGTCCATGGCGACCGGTACATGCACGACAAGCAATCACGCATGCGGCAGGCAGCCGAGCTTCTGCGTCCACACACGCAAGAGCACCCGAACCCGATTGTGGGTCCAGACGGCATCATTCCGTCGCGGGCAGTGTCGCCTGATCGCTCGGGTTCGCGGATCCCCGTGCAGGTCCCACCACTGGATGCCGAGTTCGTCACCGCACGCGACATGGAACGATGGCGCCAGTATGGCATTGGCGATGCAGGATACAGGCCGTCGAGTGCAGCATCAAGGCACGGCTGCACGTCTCGCACTCATGTGGTGGCATTCAATGTGCCAGCCAGCGAGCAAGGATCGCGTGGTGAGACACCGTCACAGCAGCACCGGCCAGCATCGCGGCAGTCGGTCTCGTCTGTTGGCGCGAGATCGCCACAATGGGTCTCGCGGCGACGGCCGTCGTCACGGTCAGCGGTTTCGCCAAGCTCGATACCGCTAGATACGGAAGGGCTGATGGACAGGATCGATCCGCAGTACAGGACGAGATCCAAGAGTCCGTTTGCAGCATTGGCACCAGACCAGCTCGAGACAGGTGACTGGCGATGACGCGTGAATGGGACCGGTGTATTGCCACCACGATCAGGGCCAATCAGTATGAAGTGGATGTGACAAGACTGTTGGCACCGAGTAATACATTTAATTGTGCTTGTGGTTTGCAAGAATGCAGAAAGATATACGTGAGAAAGAAGAAGGGGCATAAAGTGGGGGATCAGAGAGTAGCGCCGACCCATTTGGCAGCAACAACTTCCAGGTCGAGGTGCAGGACGCCGCCAGGGTATGTCGCGTCGCCAGCAGCATCCATACGCGATGCGGCCGGAACTGTGGCCAAAGCGAGAATCTGAGGAACGGCGACGGGTGCGTGTTGGATGACGACGACGATGTTGACGAAGACGCAAAGTAGCGGGCACAGAGCAGAGGGTCGAGACCGCCACATGCAGACGGCATGGCAGAGCTGTGCGGGCGTGGAGAGTGGTATGGGACCAGCTTGATGTTGTCCAATCCAAGCGGAAGCGAGAAGGCATGTCCGTCCATGGTGAGGGGCTGCTGCAAGGGAAGCCAGAGTGCGGCAATGACGATGACGACGGTGCAGAGCCCATTGTCTTGTTGCCGTGCACGAGAGGAATGTCTGCATGATCGACTGCTGCCAGACCATCCTGACTGGTTTGAGAGACGGCAGCAGAGAGGCGAGCGTTGTTCCACGCCTGCAGAGCATTACTGCCCCAGTCGTTTGCTTGAAGATCTGTGACAGACGGTGGCGAATCTTGGCGGCAACAGGTGCAACCGACGGGACGATTGAAGGAACAATCGGAGACAGCACCGATGGCTGGCTGACCGACGAAACAGTGTTGGTCGTGGACGGCGTGTGCGCGACAGTTGCTGGGGAAACAGCTGCTGCAGGGATCCAACAGCATTGGGCGGGCTCATGCGCGAAATGGCCGCCAATGCTCCAAGAAAGTCATTGCGTGCCAGAGACAAGGCGACCCATGCTGGCGCTGCTGATGCTGGCGCAGATCCAGCTGCACTGTCATTGCTTCCCATGAGTGCCGAGTCCGCCGCAGAAGAGCGGCGTGAGACGGACGAGTAAATGGCGGCCACAGAGTCTGAAAGCGGCGTGCTTGACGGTGGACCGGCAATGCGCGGCAGCTCGGCAGGAGCGGGCAGTGTCGGCAGGCGGGCCGACGACAGCGATCGACGGTCCAACGACTCTGGCAGCGGCTCTACCATGGTTGATCCAATGGTCGGGATACTGCTGATGGAGCACGAGCCAAAGCCATCGTGGCAGGGTGCATCGCTTTTGCTCAGTGCGAACAGATGCAGGTGATGCCGACAGAACCAAGCTGGACGTGCTTCGGGCTCTGTCGTCGATGGATGGCGACGAGAAGATGGAGCCAGGAAGAAACATGGTCGCAAAGGAGAACATGGCCACCATGAAGACCGCACCAATGGATCCGGAACGGAGATCGTCGTGCTTGGGCCTGGTGTCGTCCATTGGCGTGGGAATCGTGCCCATGAGCTTTCCAGCCGACGGTGCGCTGGCGAGCTGTCTCTGGTGGTCGAACCCTTGCTGCAGCCACAAATCGTCAAAAGAGTCGCAAGACATGTCGGCTGACAGCGGCAGCAGCTGATGCTGCAATGGGGCTGCGACTGGAGAGCCTGGCGGTGCACGAGCGACGAATGCCCAGCAGCGGATGAGGACGATTTGGCAGACGCCGAGCCGATGCCGATCCAAAGAACGAGTGGCTGGATGGAGTCAGCGACAGATCGCCTAACTGCGGTTGAGGCGTGCGTTTTCTTCGACAAGCGCCTTGTTGAGCTGCTCAGCTCCGAGACGCGCACTCGGAGACGCGTGTTCTCCTTGTTGATCTCCTCAAACGACGACTCGAGGTTCTGCATGTGTTCGCGCTTGCGCTTGCGAGAGATGTCTGCAGCCTCGCGGTTCTTCATGAGTCGCTGCTTGTGCTTCTGCAGGTCTGTGAGCGGCTGCTCTTGTGTCTGGACGGGAGGCTGCGACGCAAGAGGAAGTGTGAATGGTAGCTGCATGGGCAGCATGGGCGTGGCAGGTGGGATCGGCGGCTTTGAGACGTTGGCGAGAGCTCCAGATGAAGGAACAGCAGGAGCGGCGGGTGCAGACGACCATTGCTGCTGCTGCTGCTGCTGCTGCTGTGTGTTGTTGTTGTTGAGCCAAGAGAGCTAGCCATGCATGAACAGACGGCGCAGAATTCAACGCAGGCGGCGGTGTCCGAGGAGCCGACGCTGATGAGGACGCCGACGAGGACGAGGAAGAAGCATTGCTGGCCGTTGGGCTTGCAGGCAGGCAGACTGGCAAAGGAGCGGCTGGCACGGACGATGCGGCTGAGGCGGCGGCAGCAGCAGCAGCGGCACTGATGGCGGCGCTGATGGCAGCTGTGAATGCAGCAGCAGACGTCGACGCTGCAGCAGGCGAGGTCGCACCGGGCACCTGTTGCTGCTGCTGTGGTGCTTGCAGTGCTGTGCTCGGAGGCGTGGCTGCTGCTTGGAGATCACGGCGGTGGACCCTGAACACGCGAAGGCGTCGGTCCAACGGCGCTGGCGCACGCAGGTGGCGGCGAGCCGGCGCCAGAGCCCGAGTCAGAGTCGGACGGCGGCGGCGTGGCAGGGCCGATGGACGGGACATGTGCATGCGCATGCGCAGACGGGGCGTGCGCAGACGAGGTCGTGCGGGAGACGGGCAGCGTGGCCGCCGTGGCCGCTGTGGCGTTGGACGCCAGCGCCGCTGACGTGGCGGCGTCAGTGCCAGCCCAGCGACGACGAGGCGGATGCCGCAGCGCTGCCTCTGCAGGGCTTGGCGCCAGCCGCAGAGCGGGCGTCGATGCCACTGCTTCCGTTGCTGCTGCTGCTGCTGGCTGCCTGCCGTCGATGCCGCTACCGACGTCGCCGCCGTCGTCGTCGGGGATGTTGAGGAACGCAGCGAACGGGTCAAAGGCGGCTGCTGTCGTCCACGGGCCATTTCGAATGTCGCTTTCCGGTAAAGATTTGGAGCCCGGTTCTACTAACAAAGAGCTCGACAAACAACTCCGACACACACACACACACACACACACACACACACCACACACACACCACACACACCACACACGCCGACGCCCATGGAGCGCACAACGTTCTCGGCCGTGCACGCCATGTTCCACTCGGCGCGCGAGTACCTCAACCCGCTGCTGCGCAACTCCAAGTTCCGCGACACGGGCGTGCTCACGCCCGACGAGTTTGTGGCCGCGGGCGACTTTCTGGTGTTCAAGTGCCCGACGTGGGCGTGGGTGGCCGGCGACCCGGCCAAGGCCCGCGACTTCCTGCCGCCCGACAAGCAGTACCTCGTCACCCGCAACGTGCCGTGTCTGCGCCGCGTCAAGGCCATGGAGTACACCGACGACGACGTCGAGGGCCTGCTGGACCTCGGCTCGCTCGGCGCTGCCGGTGGTGCTGCCGATGGTGCCCACCGCTGCCTCGAGCGACGACGATCTGTGGGTCACGACGCACCAGGGCCGCTCGTCGCAGCCGCTCGCAGACATTGCCGACATGGACGACGGCGCCGAGCCGGCCGCCCTGGCCGCCGGCCTCGCCAAGGTCTCCATCGCGTCCGGTGCTGCGGGCCAGGGTGCGTCGGCGGCCGGCGGCGGTGGCAACAACAACAACAACGACGACGATGACGATGACATCCCCGACCTGGACGACATTCTGGACATTGACGAGGAGCTCCAAGGCAGCGCGGGAGCGGGCATCGTTGAGGAAGACGACCCTGGAGCGCTCGCTGCCCCCGTCGCATCCTCCTCGTCCAACGCCCCGCAGCCGGACCAGACCGACAAGATCCTCAAAACCCGCACATACGACATGTCCATCACGTACGACAAGTACTACCAGACCCCGCGCGTCTGGCTGTTTGGCTATGACGAGCACCGTCGGCCGCTGACTCCACGCAGGTCTTCCAAGACATCTCGCAGGACCATGCGCAAAAGACGGTCACGATCGAAGCCCACCCGCACGAGAACGTCACGCTGGCTTCCATTCACCCGTGCAAGCACGCCAATGTCATGAAGCGCATTCTGGACCAGATGTCAGAGTCTGGCGATCAGACCAAGGAGCTGCGTGTCGACCAGTATCTGATGCTCTTTCTCAAGTTCATGTCTGCCGTGCTACCCACGCTCGAATACGACTGTAAGCTTAGCGTCGCTCTCCGCCATCGCTTGCATCTTGATGTCGTGCTGACCAGGATCGCCTTCTGTCAACACGCTGCTGGCAGACACGACGTCGATGGACACTTGAGCTGTCCCTGCAGCGTCAGCATGGCTGCGCACCATTGCGGATCTGGCAAGCGGGGCTGTATTTCTGTGCAATGAACATGATATCAGTGTGGTTCGGCTGTCGGCCGTGTACACAGTGTCCTCCATGCCCCGTATCTCGCCATGTCATTGTGGCGAGCACGTTTAGGGTCACACGATCTGCCACTGGCAACCTTTCCCATCTATTGACAACTAGCCATTGGCTTGACTGTTGCACCATGGCTGACGCAGGCCTGACATCGCCAGCTGGCGACTCGGTCTCATCCGCTTCAGACTCAAGCGGCAGTCCGGACAGCTCGCTGCCGATCGGGCCTCGCTCCAAAGCATCAATGCGTTTTGCTGCGCTCGCCATCTGCATCCGCTGGCATGCCGATGCTGGACCTGACGAAGCCGTGCCTGCCGAGCTCTGGAATGCATTCTTCCAGGCAACCTCACGGCTTGCAGAGGCCAAAACAACACCCTTGGCGGCATCGGCAACAGCAGGGCTGCCTCCAACACAAACACTCGCTCTGCATTGCATCTGGCATTGGCTGCACTCGCCCGTCCACTTGCCGGCCTTTCAGCAACGGATACCAACGCCTCGCCGTCCACGTCGTCTTCGTCGTCGTCTCCATCATCGTCTTCGATATCGTCCTTGCCGTCCTTGTTGCCAGGATCGCAGTCGCCAGACCTTCTCCACTCCATCACTGCCCAAACAGACTGTGCACCGTGCCAACAGAATCAACAAAGCCACGACGCGGTCTCGGCCGCGTCAACAATCGCCGCGGCTCGTCGCACAGGCAATCAGATGCCCAGACAAGCAACAATCCAGTCGCTGCCCAACGAGCTGCTGCACGACATCCTAGCGCTTCTCAAGCCGCATCAGGCGTCTCTGTGGGAGGCATCCAAGGTGTGCCACAAGTGGAATGCAGTCGCAACTCGCATCTTGTACAAAGAGGCACATGTTGGGTCTCCGGCTGCCATCTCAAAGTTTACCGCGCTCCTCGCCCACAGCGTTGTCTCGAACCGCACGTCCGTTCCATACTACCGCATCGTGCGCAAGATTGTGTTCGAGCCATGCTTGCAGGGATCACTCGATCACCAGGGTCACTCCCCGCAATCGAAGGCATTGAAAACCTCCGTGCAATCCACAGCAGTCTGTTCCGCTACCTTGTCCATCACCGCGGGCCCACGCCGTCGCTCCATTGCCAGCAGCTGCTGGAGATGTACCTGCCCCGCCGGCTCACTCTGAGACGTCTATTCCTGTGCCAGACTCGATCTTCTACCTGCTCAGCGGCCTGTGCACATCGCTCAAGGAAATGGAAGAGCAAGGCGTCGAGAGCGTGTCGCGCATTGCGACTACTTGGACCGCATACGGCAGTCGCCCGCTTCGTTGTCTGGATCGTGGAAGCCTATTCAGCCGGCATCGACAACTCTCACGCTCCTGATCCGCGCGTGTCGACGCTGGCTGATCGGGCTTCCCGAATGGGGCGGGTTCGGTCTGTCGGTCGACAAGGCATACCTCACCATCATTCTGCTTCTCGAGTCTTTTGAGGGAGAATTCCGGCCGTCTGGCATAATGTCGGCTCCGATGTCGTCCGCTGTATCCGGCCGCTCGTCATGGCCAAGTGCCGCACGGCTCTTAGCTCCATCTCGACCGCTCTGCTGCTCCAAGTGCAGTTTGTCACGTCCTCATCACAGCGGCTTCTTGACTGCTACTGCATGATCTATTACTCGGCGCTGAGGATTGCGCGGTCGTGAATGTGTCCAAGTTGCTGGCAATCATGGAGGGGCGTTCGCCAGATGCGGTTGATGCCATCACGGCGCTGCAGGGTCGGCAGGCGTCGGCGAGACCTGGCGCTGCAGCCAATCGGCCGCCGATTCCTGGTCTGGTTGAGTCGGACGCCGAGGCGGTCAGGGAGCTGGTGGACAGCAAGACGCGAGCACCAGCACGGACGACAACGAAGACGAGCAAGGAGCACAACAGCGACGACAGCGACGATGGTGACGAAAGCGATCAGATTGCACCAGAGCAGCATCCTGCCCTACTTCTCAACTGATCGATCTGACGAGGACGACTCCGTGTCGCAAGTCGAGTGCTGCTTCCTGACTCTTCAGACAATCGAGACGATGCAGAGTCTGGATCTTCAACATCCAAGGGCAAAGGTAAAGCAAAGGAACAGCAAGAAGCGATGCCGGTGCCCAAACCACCTTCGGAAAAGAATCGCCGCGCAGCACATCGCATCCATGAGGCCTGGCGATCCTGTTCCAGCGTCGCTTCCGGCCTCGCCGTCACGGGAAGCGCCGCCACGCTTACCGCCACCCGTGTCGGCAACCATCTCGATTTCGCCACATCGCCCGTCTCTCCTGATCTTCATCGTCTGCATCTGGATCAGCCTCTGGATCAGCCACTGGATCAGCATCCACAGAACCAACAGCAACCGCATCGTCACAGGGATCAGCATCATCAAGCGCAGCATCGCCAATCCCAGCAGAGCCCGTTCTGGCAGCACTGCCCATATCCACCCTCCGCGACGCATTGCTGACTTTCCCGCCAACGTCCATCAACGGCGAGATGGTCGAGCATCTCCATCGCATCACGGAGATGGATTACGATCTGCGCGAGCCGGGCGGCACCGAGCTCAAGCTCTGGGTATCGTGGTTGAATGAGACGATTCGCTGGCACACTGCCAGCAAGCAGATGGATCCTGTCAAAGACCTGCTACGAGGCAGTATGCACAAGATTGATCAGCTGCGGGGCGTCCAGGTAAGTGCACCGCACCGACTGTCCGTTGTGATGCAGGTGTGCCATGCTGACACGCCGTGGTTGGTGGATACTGCAGCGTCGATATGGACTGTCGTTCATGGACTGATGATGGCCGTGCCGACTTGCCGCAGCCAAATGAACGTGTGAAGTGAGGATTAATAGGATGCATTTGAGGGATCAGACACCAAGAGTGCTTGCAGTTGCTCGCGTAGTAGCACTGTCGAGACCACGTCCACTTCCTTGATGACACGGTCAATCACGTGCCTCTGTTCAAGATAGACTATCGTCAGCAACGCCACAAAGCTGGCAGCCAACATGGGGACTCTCTTGCCTTGATTTGTCGTCCAGACGCAAGAGAGTCTCCAGGTATGAGTCTGGGCAGTCACCGCCCTTGCTGGGCGTGAGCTTGGTGTATATGGACGGCATCAGGTCGCACAGCGTGACCATGATCTCGATAAAGTCAAGGTCAAACGGCTGTTGTGCGTCAACCGCGTTGCACATGCTGGTCAGATCAAGCAGCACTCCCGCCATTTCAGATCAGCATACCAGATGCACAATCTCGAGAAGACCGGGATCTGTGCCGCCTGTCTGCTGGTCGCCAAACGTCCGTAACCTGGCAAAAATGTTTTGCTGTCGCTCATGGCCGCCGTCAGCTTGCTGCATCTCACGGATCGGCTGCTCGCTCGATCGGCAATTCTTACTCGCTTTGCTGGGGCTTCGCCCACATAGACATCAAACTCGGACAGCAGCTTATCCATTGCCTTTGCAAAGTCCATGCGATCGTTGACTTGCAGCAGTTTGCCAACACTCAGACCGAGCTGGAACAGCTGTCCTGCCCTGTCGGATCCATACGTGTCGCTGTTAGTAGAGATGTGTGGCTGGATGCATCCGTGTCCGCGTTTCAAGCCGCACCGTTTGCGCATGGCTGGAGTGTCAAACAGGCGAGACTGTCGTTTTCAAGCAATCAGTCAGTCAGTCAGCCAGTCAGCCCGCCTTGTGCTACATTAATGGAGGAGCTTGCGCACCAGAGTCGACATGGGGATGGCGATGGTGCCCATGTGGTGGCCAGAACCGCCCAGCAGCCGCCGGATGTACTCGAACGTGGCCATGCGCCTGTGTGTCAGCTGCGCGACGCGGCGGTGGTTGGGAAGCTCCTTTGTTGTGCTGCGCGATATGGACGACGGGCCAGCGCTGTTGTTGCTGCTGCTGCTGTTGGCAGCTCCGCCCGGTGCGCCATCATACTGCATGCCTCCAATGCCCGGTAGTGACCCTGACGATGTCGACATGGCTCGCTTCGTGACGCCGACCGGAAAGCCCAGCCCGCAAAGTCCGCCCCCCGATGTCCAGATCCAGTCACGTGACCAGTATTGTTGGCTGGTTTGTGAATGTGGCGTGATGCGGACCAGCGCTCGACTTGACAAAAGGCAGCAGCGAGCAGCAAGCAGCGTGCAGAGAACCCGCCCTCGCCAGACACTCGCGGCACGACGGACACAGGTGCGCATGGCAGCACAAGCCCTCCTGCCCACATGCTGGTCCATGCGAGCCGTGCGACTCTTGGAACTGACGCTGGCGCCTTGTGGCCACCTCATCTGCATCGTCATGCACACAATGTCCCCGCGATGCTGCCGTCCCTTTCCGGCACCGCCTATGCCGCCTCGCTCTGGCTTTGCTACCCTCTCTGGCCCAACCACGCACATCTCCACTCAGCAGCGCAGACAGATCACCTTCCATTCGCGAGATGATGGAGCCGCCGTTGCAAAGCCGCTCGTCGCAGCCGACGCATCCGTCACAGGCGACGCCAACACTCCCACCGCTCCATCCGCTGCCATCTCTGGCCGTCCAGTCGCCGTCAGCCATCACGACCGATCGGTTCTGGAGAAGCCAGAAGATCAGCGGCAAGGTGCTCGAAGCCAAGTACCTCGAGTGGGACAAGTCAGGCAAGCCCATCTGCTGGCCTGCCATCTGCTGGCCTGGTCCAGGAGACTTGCGACAAGGCACTCATAATTGGATGCTTGTGTATCCAAGCAGATGGCTCGTGCGATCCATACTGTGTCGTCCGCGTCGACAACAATGCTGGGACCGAGTCGCGCACACATACATCGTACAACACGCCGTCGCCGTTCTGGGTTTGTGCCATGCGCCTCGTGCACTGTGCCAGCCAAACTCTCGGCTGACGATCACGTCTCCTTCTTGTCCACAGTCTGAAGACTTTGTCTTTGAGAGCGTTCAGGGATTCAGAGACCTCAAGTTTGTGGTGTGGAACGAGAACAACGGCAAATCTACCATTGACAGACCTTTGGGCAAGGTGCGATGCGTGCTGTGTCTGCGATGGCGACCGTCGGTTGCTAATGGATATCGTGCGTGGTAGATTGTGTTTCCGAAAACGTCCGTAAAGAACGAGGATGAGCAATGGTACATGCTGCAGAATGCAGACAACGAATTGACAGGTTTGTGCAGGTGCATGTCGACGTATGCATTTGTCGGATGCGCGACTGATGCACTGCACGGATCGCTGCCACAGTCACGGGCGAAGTGCGCATCCGAATCAAGTGCGTGCCGTGATGGGCTAGACTCTGCTCTGCCTCTGCCTCTGCCTCTGCCTCTGCCTCTGCTTCTGATGCTGACTTGGCAGCCGTGTTGCATTCACGGCGCTGCAGGCACTTTCCACCCAAGCGCAGACGACAAGTCCACGGCTTCTCTGTGCGAATTGTGTCTGCGCGCGGTCTCTATGCCAAAGACGCCCAGCGTACGTCTGTCTGCTCATGGCAAGCATCACGGCATCCGCAGATGGCCAGAGGCTAACCGTTTGTTCCGTCTCCAGACTACCCAAACCCATACGCCGTGTTTCACATCCTGCCAGATCCAGACGCAATATCAACACAGCAGACACGTGTGCAGGCTCGCACAGTCAATCCGTCCTTTTCAGAAACATTCTTCTTGTGGGTGCACATCTCTCCCCACGCCCTGCATCTTGCATTGCCCAGTCTAACGCGCATCGTGCTGGCTCGGGCTGCAGCACGTACAACGCGTCAGACATTACAGACAAAGAGCTGCATTGTTCACTGTGGGACCAGAGCACGTCTGAATCGGACTTTACTGGATTCTTGGGTCAGGTGGCTATCCCGCTCAAAACGGTCATCCTGAGACAGCGAACAGAGCGATGGTACTCGCTCAACCCAATGCCCTCTGACTCGACTGGTAAGCTGGCTGTCATGATTGGTCAGCCGTGTCCTTGCTGACCCTGGTGACTCGACGCTATAGGACCTGGCACTCTTGAAAGACGAGGTGAGTGATACGTGGTGGAATAGTGCAAAGCCGTGAAGCTGGATTGGGTGCTAACAATGTGAGACAGTGCGTGCCCGGAAACGATCATTGACAGAAGAAGAGAAGCGCAACCGTCCTCGCGAGCTTGTCAAAAGCTTGCATCTGATGGATTCAAGTATGTCCACGCTTCAACCAGCATTGATGGCCTGGTATCCATATGCTGACTGCCTCGATGTTTGCCAGACGCTTCGCCCCAAGGCAGAAAGGCACACCAGTTCGTTGAAGCAGGAATGACCTTTTCAGCATGTGCACACTGCAACGGCGTTCTGATTGGCACGCATCTGCAGTGCTCCGACTGCTCGATGGTGTGCCACCAAAAATGCAAGGATTCAGTCGTCCCTATCTGTGGTGGTGTTGGTAAGACTAGCCTGAAGTGACGTGCTTTCCTGTCGCCTTTGTTCCTGATGCAGTGGGTTGGTACACAGGTGCACTCCGCTTGAGGATACGCATCTCGGTGGGCAGAGTCTGCGTGAATGGCATGTGATGGCATGCTGACTGCATGTGGCGCGACAGGATACGATTGTCCTCCCGCTCGAGATGTACAAGGATTTTGTCAACATCCTTCAAGAAGACGACTATCTTGTGCCATGCATTCTTGGCAAAGTCAGCCAGGACCGAGAGGATGCCGCTCGCTGTATGGTGAGCTGTTCAACGCACCTGTTGCTTGCCTTGGCTGTGACTGATCCATGAATGCCGCCGTCTCTCAGATCCGCTTGTTTGAGTCAAATGGCACGGTGGTCCGCTTCCTCAAGGCATGCATTGCGCAAGAGATCTCGCAAGCATGCAAGTCGCTTGCATTGGCTCCCTTCTTGACGCATTTTCCCCTCACTGACCATTGAGCCCTTTACAGCCGACGCCAAGACGCTGTTTCGAGCCAACTCGATGGCATCCAAGGCAGTTGACGTGTTCATGAAGCATGTTGGTCTGAGTAAGTTGCGATCCATACATCTTGCTCAACTTTTGCGCGACTGACATTTGCCATGTCCGGATGCCAGACTATCTCAAGGCAGCACTGGAAGCCCCCCTTCGCGAGATTGTGCAGTCCAACAAGTCTGCAGAGGTGCATCTGGCATGCCAACATGTCCCTCATCCGGTTTATTGAAACCCTGACGCTGACGCCACGGACGGTGCACTGTAGCTTGATCCACTCAAGATCGAAAAGACGGACAAGCCTGAAAAGGAGACTGCAAAGAATCTTGCCGTCCTGACTCGCTTCAACACGATCGTCATTGACAGCATCTTTGCCAGCCTGTACAAGATCCCTACGTATGCCGGCTTGCATGAATGGCTGGCAATGCAGTGGCTGACTGGCTATGGTGGCATGTCAGATCTCTGAAAGACTTTTTCTGGTTCTTGCAAGATACGGCCACCAAAAAGTTTGGCAGCGACCACACAGTCCGATACACGTCCATCAGCGGGTTCATTTTCTTGCGGTTCTTTGCACCGGCTGTGCTTGGTCCAAAGCTCTTTGGACTTGATGTCGGTAAGTATCCAGTAGACTGGCCTCATAGCGTCCGCTGGACAGGCGTCTTACCTGCTGTGGCGGCGCTGCGTTTGATCAACTCGACAGGGCCGATTGACGGACGAGCAGGCCGCAATCTGCTGCTCGTTGCCAAAACGCTGCAGAACATCTCCAATCTGGTCGAGTTTGGACAAAAGGAGCCGTACATGGCACCCATGAATCCGTTCATTCAGAGCCGCATTCCAGACATGAAGCTGTTCATTGAGGCCATTTCAGTAAGCTGCATACGAGCGCACGCAGGCATCCGATTGGCAGACAACTGACTTGCTTGTGGCACACAGAACAAGCCTCTGCTCAAGGATCCCAGCTCAACGCTTGTCCATCCACCACCCAACATCGCGCTGCATGAGCTGTTCGCCAACGTGCCCAAAGAGTGCATCCTTCTGGCGCGTGCGTGCGCGGAGCTCCACGGCATATTCAACGCGTCACTCGACAAGATGCTCGCGGCTGATCCGTCCAGCATTACTGTGCAGAAACTGGCTGCCGAGCTCGCCAAGATCGAAGAGTCTCGCAAGGCATGCGAGCAAAGCCTCGGTGACGACGTCGATGCCCGTCTCCTGCCCTGGTTCTATGACGAAGATGTCTCGGACGCCATCCAGGAGGTCATTGGCGATTCTGGCACCGAGAGCGAAGGCCAGAGCGATGGTGCTGCAAACGATACGGCCAGGGAGGATGACGATGAACGGAAAATCATCCGCATGCTGACGCGGTGCTCGTCGACATCAATCCGAACGTCGCTCGGCAGTTTCAGGCACTCGACTGACTTGCGCGAGTCGATCCTGCGTGGCACGGTCAAGGGCGAGCCCAATGTTCCGTTTGCGTCCATCGTGCCTGTTCAAGGATCCACTGGACCTTCGCTGGCCGTGCCGACCGGGGCTGGCGGCTCGTTCCGTGACAGACCATCACAGCACTTGGCGGCACCAGACCGACTTGCCATGCGGTCATCCAGTGCCGGCGACGACCTTCATGATATCGCGCTGGAAGACGCTGCCGTTGCTGCTCGCTCCGTTGAGCGCGTTGACGATCGATCCTTACAGCGCGTGCGTCAGACAGAAGGACCGCGTATTGGCCGCGCTGGAAGTGACGCGTCCATCACTGGCGGCGGTGCGGGATCCACTGCTGGCAGCGACAAGGGGAAATCCAAGCGCGAAAGCATCACATCGCGGGTGGCCTCTAGTTTCGGATACCTCAACAAACTGCTGTTTGACGGCTCGCCTGCCGAGGGCGGGTCAGGTGCTGAAGGCGTGAATGGGCAAGATAAGGCGTCTCCAGGGCAAGGTCCTGATCGCACGGGGAGCCCGTCGTTCCGACGTCGTGGCCGCCGCGAGTCGCAGTCCAACATTGCCTCGGCAGCATCAGGCAAGGTCGGTAGTCCCTCTGCATCCACGCCCCTCGTTGCGTCCATCAATCCATCCGTGACGATAGGGCCGCTACAGCAGACCGAAGAGGTGGACGAAGCCGGCCGTCTGTCATCTGTCGCAACAAGCGTTGACCAGCAAGGGCCAGCCTCGCTTCAGCTGGTTGGCTCGTTCGTGTCGGGCGAGTCGTCTCTTGCGGCCTCGCTACTGTCGAGCCCAGCGTTTGAGGGATCGTGGCTGGACAATGTCTGCGAGTGTGACGCTTTTGATGCGGTGCAGCCAAGCGTACAGTCTGACCAGCGCGCAGTTCATCGAGAAAACTCGCGGACCGCAGGCACACCAAATGTACCGCAGGCAACAACGGCACCAGCAACAAACGCATCAGCAGAAGTCTTATGCACCAAGTGCGGAAAGCGCAAGGTCGCCCAACCCATGGCTGTCCTGAGACGTGAAAACAGCAAAGCGGCTGCTGGATCGCCGTCTGTCGGATCGCCACTCGCCGGAGCCGATGTAATGTCCACAACAACGGGTTCTGCGCCTTTCCCGGGCAGCACAGCGGCATCAGCTGCTGCCAACGCCAAGTTTATGCGCGGCCAGCGGCCACGGCGCACGCGCGATGGCAGCGATTCCAGCAGTATGGGCAATCCAGGCATCGGGACGCCAACTGGCGGTACACCCAACGGTGCCCCACAGGGCCGCAGCCGGTCAGCGACCGTCACCAAGCGCGAGCAGATCCTGGCAGGCAACTTGTGTGGGCGGTGCGGGCTTGAGCTGCAGGATGCCATGTTTGAGGCTGATGGCAAGCGGTACCATCCTGCATGCCTCACGTGCGCCATATGCAAAGTCGCGCTCACGACGTCGCTGATTCCGCTGGACGGCGACGTTGTCTGTCGCGAGTGTTTCTTGAGGCGCGAGGGCCTGGTGTGCGGCGTTTGCAACGAGCTCATCTACGCCGAGTATCTGACGGTCAATGGACGGCAGTTCCATGTCTCTTGTCGCAAGTGTGACGTGAGTGTGACGAGTTGCTATGCTGGCCGCACTATGCCGTTCATATGCTGTACTGTTCATATGCTGTGGCTAACCCACGCCGATGCTTGACGCAACAGCAATGCGGGCAGGGTCTGACAGGAAAAGAGCACTTTACACTGGGCGATCAAGTGTTTTGCATCGACCACCGCGACGCGATCATTACATGCCAAGTCTGCCACCAGCGCATCGACGGCGAGGTGCTCATTGCAGGACAGCCGCAAAGGTTCTACCACCTCAACCACTTTTGCTGCGGCGGCTGTGGCAAGGACCTGTCAGCCACGGTGTTTTACGAGATGGACGGCCGGCCGTGGTGTCAGCCGTGTTTCCTCGACCACGGCGAGAAGTCGCCAGTGCAAAGCACAGAGATGCTGGCTGGATAAGGATGCGGTGCTGGCTGTGCACTTGAGAGAGAATAAGGGGTGGATCGCGGTGGTAGGAAAGAGGTGCAGGGTGCACGACCGGACCGGACCGTCTCAAGGCCATAGGGTTGGCGTTGCAAAATACACTTTTGAATTTCATCGCATGTTGGTTCATGTGGTTGGGCCGGCAGGCAGATTGAAGGCAAGAAAAGTATCAGGCTGGCTGGCTAAGCAGCGATGTCTTGAGTCGCTCGCCTTCGTCAAAGATGAGCTCGTCCAGCTGGCGGGCGGTCGTGCGCGTTGTCACCGATCCTTCGACCTTGAGCACGTTGCGCGGCATGTACAGCTCGTCAATCGGACCGTACTCTGGCGTCACAGTCGTCGTGAGTCGGCCGTTTTGGGACTGGTACGCAACAACAGCGCGCCACAGCCGCTCGTGAGCCTTGACATGCACCTCGTTCTCGGGGTCGCGCGGATCATCAATCTGCGGTGCCTGCGGCGTACCGACACGCGCATGCATATGCGCCGTGCGCCGCAGAACCAGATCAATGTCCTCAGGCTCCAGGTGCCGCTCGGCCACAACGACCCAGTGGCTCACGTCCAGTGTGAACTGGATCTCGGGCACGGCGGCGGCAATCTCCATGGCGATCCACGGCGAGTACAGGCTCCTCCCGCGATGCGTCTCGTGCGACAGCGGGATGTCCAGACGGGCAGCGTCCTGGATGCCCTTGCAAGCCCTGAAAAAGTCGAGCGACTGCGCCAGCGTGAATGCGTCGGATCCAGAGTGGCAGTTGATGTGCACGGGCGGCTCGGAGATGGACTGCACCGACGCGATCTGCGAGGCAAAGTTGGACAGGTGGGTTGCCACGGGCAGACGCTCCCATTTGCCCTGGTAGTCGGCCCACGACGTGTACAGGCCACAGATCCACTTTAGGTTGTGCTCTCTGAGCAGCGACACAAAGCGGTCGACGTTTGGGAAGCCGACGTCTGGTGACCGCGGATGAGAGCAGGTCTTAGCGAGTGCGAGGAAGGAGAGCGGGGAGAGCGGGGATGGTGCGAGGAGCAGACACTTGCCCAGAAGCGAGGCTTCGACTCCTGCAAAGCCCGACGCCTTGAGCTTGGGGAACGCTTCCTCCCAAGGCTCGGACAGGCCCCACAGCGATCTGAACAGCGCAATCGGCATCGTCGTGTTGCCAGCTGTCGCGCAAACGACGGCAGGCATCGTCAACGGATCAGGTGGCTTGGGCGGTGGCCCAGATGGCCGGCGGGATCTGGTGCGTGCTGCCGCATGCTGCCACTTGCATCTCTCCTTGGCGCACTCGACGCACTCGGCGCACTCGACATACGTAGCCAGTCAGAAAGTCACGTGACCAGGCACGTGACCCGACTTCCACCAAGCCACTCCCACATCGATTTATTGGCTCGGGGCTCCTCCGATCGACCTGACGAGTCACTGAGCAATCTAGGTAGGCGGGGCTGCCCTCGCAGATGTGCGCCGTCCGCTGGCTGTCTTTGCAGGCTGCTGACCCCACGACCACGGCATGGCTCGCTGGCCATCTCAAGGCACGCCGGCACCATGAGCAAGAACCCCGAGTCCAAGAAGCCGCAGAGTGCGTATATGCCCAGCGTGTGCCGGCGGGACAGATGCCCGGCCCCTGCTCTGTCCGCCGTCTGCCGCTGCTCGTCCGTCCTCTGCTCTCGCCCTCTTCCTTGCTCGCCCTCTTGCTGGCTCTCTCGCTCTGCGGCACCCGGCAGACAGCCACTCGGTGCCAGCGAGGCTTTGGCCGGCCCGTTTGTTGGCGTAGCGAGCGAGTGGCTGCGGTGGATGGATGCGCTGCCGGGCCTGGCGGGCGGGATGAGCAGCGAGAGTGGCAGCGCACACCGGCGCTGCTTTCACGGCGCCACTGCTGCCCCATCTGCCTGCTCTCCCTGCCGCTGTACTGACGCTGCTGCTGCATCCCACTGCCACCGCCATCCTGGCTGCTGCTGCTGCCGTCGTGCTGCTGTGCTGTGCCGCCGCCGTCCTCGTTTGTTGTTGCCTGTGGATGGCACGTCGGGGCGGCTGATGGGCGGCGGTGTGGATGGATCCAACAGACACGGCGTTCAAACAGCAGCGCCTCAAGGCCTGGCAGCCGCTGCTCACGCCCAAGACCGTGCTGCCGACCTTCTTCCTCATCGGCATCGTCTTTGTGCCGCTCGGCATCGGCCTGTATCTGGCCTCGGACAGAGTACGTATTGCCGCAAGCCTCGTTCGCCAGTAGCCGCTTGGCCTCCCCCCATCTTGCCTGCTGCTGTGCTGTTGTTCTGGCAATGTGTGGCACTGCCGAGCCATATTGCCAGCCAGCGAGCCAGCTGCACTACCATCAGCATCGGCACACCATACTGACGCTGCTGCACACGCCCCCTGCAGGTTGTCCAGGTCGCATTCGACTACACAAAGTGCTCCACGACAGCCACGAACGTCTTTGGGCCCGCCGAGGCTGGCAGCCCGATCTCGCAGTGGAAATACGACCCGGCGTCGCAGATCTGCTCCATCCAGTTTAACATCGCCAACGACATCCCCGCCCCCGTCTTCATGTACTACCGCCTCACCAACTTCTTCCAGAACAACCGTCGCTATGTCAAGTCCTTTGACAGCAAGCAGCTGCTCGAGTACAGGCCTGCCAACGCGCTCGACAACAACTGCGAGCCGCTTCGCGTCCCAGCCAACGGCACCGAGTGGGTCATTGCCAATGGCGTCAACGTTACCATCGGAAACAAGGCTGCCAACGATCCCGACCCGCAGTACTACCCTTGCGGTCTTATTGCCAACTCTCTGTTCTCTGGTAATGCTCGCGTTTGCACTCTTCCTCTTGTAGGCACTGTCGGCTGACCAGCCCTCTGGTTCGCTCTTGCAGATGAGATCTCGGACCTGAGCTGCATCACGTCGCCGTTCCAGTTCAGCGGCGGCCAGGTCTGCTCGCCGTCCAGCTCAACCAGTGTCATCTACAAGTTCTCGCCAAACGGCATCGCTTGGCCGTCTGATGCGGACAAGTTTGCCGCCATTGACCCGACCAAGCTCCCCTTCGACGCCAGCAAGATCCCCACCACGCTCATCCCGCCGCCCTACTGGCGCAAGGCGTGGCCCGAAAAGTACGCAAACGGCTACAACTCCACCAACCTGCCCGATCTCAAGACTCTTGAGCGTCTGCACGTGTGGATGCGCACTGCTGGCCTGCCCACGTTCCGCAAGCTCTGGGGCCGCAACGTCGAGAGCGTGCTTCCCCGCGGCACCTGGCAGGTCGACATCAAGCAGAACTTTGACGTGGGTCGCTACAGTGGCACCAAGTCGATTGTGCTGTCGTCTGTGTCTGTCCTTGGTGGCAAGAACCCCTTCCTTGGCATTGCATACATTTGCGTCGGCACCATCTGCTGGGCTCTTGGAATCGCGTTCCTTGCCCGCCACATGCTCAAGCCCAGGTACATGTGCTCCGTTGTAGCCCTAGCTGTTGTTTTGCTGGCATGCAATCTCACTGGCATGCCGCTCTTTTGCACACAGAAAACTCGGCGACCACACATATCTCTCCTGGAACCAGCCGCAGAACCAGCGCGCGCCGGGCAACTCTGCTGCCCCGGACAACTCGCTCCTTGGTTGATGGCCAAGGCTGTCGTCTCGACGCGCCTGCTGCCCACCTCTCCCTCCCATCAGATCGCTGTGGAATTGACTGCAACGCCATCCTCGTCGCGTCCCTCTGTCGTGTCTGATCCCGCCCTGTTATCCTTACATTTCCATTCAAGCCACAGCACCAATAACAAACAGCTTACTAAACCAGCCAGCCACCTAGCCATCCCGCCCTATTCATCGCAGTCTATTCATCCATTCGCTTGCTGCACTGACGCTCTTTCCCCTGTGCCACTCGTTTGTCTGGCAGGGATCGCCTCATGGACGGCAACGACCGCATGGACGACCGCACGCCTGATGCTGCCGACAGCGGCCATCCCAGCGCCATCGCCAGTGGCCACCACGCCCCGATGGGATCGGCAATGCCAGGAGACACGCCAGCAGCAGCCCACGCGGCTGCTGGCCCGCCACGGCAGTTTTCCTTTGAGGCGCCGCGACGCCCCGGCGCATCCGCCGGCCAAGGTGCATCGCCACTGCACTTTCGGTTCCAGAGACACGTCCCGACGACACTGCAATCGTCCCTGCCTCACACGCAGCTGCACCAGCCTGCCTCGTCCAGGCCAGGCTCGTCGTCGCTGTCTCGCACGCCAGGCAGGCAGCCCGCATCCAGCTCTGACGCGCAGGCCGGCTCGCTGTCTCACACGCCTGGATCGCCCGTTGTGACGCTGCCCTCTGGTCAGACGCGTTTCCGCCTGCCGCAGACCCATCTCGCACAGCCACAGAACCGCTTTCAGACACCACAGCCACACTCGGGTATTGTCTCACCGCCCAACAGCCGTGCCGTGCAAGACAGCGACCATGCGCCACACCAGAAGGCAGCACAGCCAACGGATGGCAGGCAGTTTGGGTCGCACAACCAAGACGACCAGCCTGCACCGACGGCGCTGTTTGCTGCACGCACGCATCTGCCGTCGCCATCATCCAGACCGACCACACCGCTCGCACAAGCATCCTCTCGATCATCGAGCCTCTCTCTGCCGCAGTCGTTTGACGCGTCTCTGTCAGCATCCAAGTCGTCGCATCCGCTTGGATCGCCATTTCAGCAGAAGCAGAAGCAGGCGTCGCCCTCAGACTCTGAGGCGTCCACTGCGCCGAGCCGCCATCAGCCAGCGCAAATCGCCCAGGATGAGGATCAGTCCATGCCTGCACCCTCAAGCAGCGGCTTGCTGTCTCGTCTCAAGCGGCATGGGTTGACTGGCAGCGTGCCGACTCCTGATACTTTGCCACCGAGCATCCCTTCTCCACACCGCCATTCATTCCAGGAGCCGCCAGACCAGATGCAGCATCAGCAGCGGCAGAGATCGCCCTCGGTCAAGCAGCCTCAGTTCATGCCGTCGCAGAATATTGACGAAATGGGCGAGATCCTGCTGCTCACGCAGAAACTGCACATCCAAAAGGAGGAGCTGCAGCGTGAGCTGGCGGCCGTGCGAGCCGAGCGAGACGAGTCGAGTGAGATCTGTGCTGCCCAGGCCGTTGCCCTCGACCAGCTCAAGCAAGAGTCTGCCGCTGTCTGTGATGCCAGTGTCGTCCAACGTAAAGCCATCACCATGGCTCAAGAAGGGTAAGATTGATCTCATGAGAGTTTCCATTGTCGATGGACTCTTGGCTGACATTCAATGTGGTATGCTTGACGTTCGAAGCATTGATCGGCTCAAAAAGACGGTCAGGCTGTACCAGACGACGATCCACAAGCTCGAAGACAAGGGGCGGCTGGTCCTGCAGCAGATACGCGACTTGACCAGAAAGATGGAGGCCAAGTCGACAGAATGCAAGATGCTCGCAGAAGAGAAAGACAGGATCGGCAAGGAAGCGGAAGAACTGCGCAAGAGCCGTGAGTTGTGCTGCATTTGTTGTCCACTATGTCCGGCTCATCTAACGCATTTGAGTGATCCCCCAACAAGACCAAGAGACTCGCGATGCAATGACAAGCCATATCCAGTCTCTTGCTGATCAGAAGGCGTCGCTCCTTGAAGACATTTCCAGCATCAAGGAGCAGCTGGGCAATGCCGACAAAAGTCACGCCACGGCGAAGCAGGAGTTTGAGGCAGCGATGAAGACCAGGGTTGCTGAGATGGAGCAGCTCAAGACGCGTATCGCAGAGCTCGAGCTTGAAATGCAGACCAGAGCCACAGCTCAGGCTCTTGACAAGGTCAAGATGGATGCGTACTGCACGACGCTCGAGACGAACCTTGGATGCGCCAAGGACACGGCTCAGGAGATCCAACAGCAACTGCTTGCTCGCGAGACAAAGTGCAGAGAGCTGCAGGAGAGCATCAAAAGTCTGAAAGATGCGCTGGTTGATGCTCAAAAGGCTGCTCGGGAGGCACTCGAACGAGTACTGCAGGTTGAGTCTGACAAGGCCATGGCACTGGCGTCTGCAAAGATCGAGATTGACCGTTTGACGGCCGAGATGGCGCAGTGCATAGCCAGGTTGGTTGTTTTCCAAAGCAGGCGGCATGTGTACATGACTGACGGCAGCGCAATGCTCAATGGATGCAGTGCTGAGCAGGAGCGCAAGCGATCGCTGGATGGTATGGCTGGTCTTGAAGCAGCAAAGGATCAGCTGACGGGCGACCTGGAGCAAGCCAAACGCGAGTGTGCTGAACTGCAGATCAGGTGAACATGCATCCGCCGACGATGTGTACATGACGCTCGAGATGCCCGTTGCTGACACTGCTTACGCAGCATTAACCGCATGATGGACGAGATGGCAAACATGGAGTCGTCCGCCGGAAATGCAATGGCAATGCTCAAGGACCAACATGCACAGGTGGATGCAGTGCACCAAGCCGAGATTTCCACGCTCCAGCAGGCTCTGGCAGATGCTTTGCATTTGTATGTGTTGGCCGCGATATGGCAACATGTATGGCAAGCCAAACAGCAAGACTGACACCATGACAGCCATAGGGAGGCTGAAGCCAAGGCGGCTGCAGTCGAGAAGGAAATGGAACTGTTGCAGCACTCTATGCGAGACAATGCTGCCAAGGCCGACGCTGCCGAGGCTGAACGTGATGTGGCTTTCAAAGACAAGGCGTCGATGCAAGAGACGGTCGATCGTCTTGAACGCGAATTGCGAAGCGTGGAAAGCGGAAAGGCAACGAGCGCCGACTGCAGGAAGAGCTGCAGCAAGAACGCGACCGGTGCCGGGTGAGTAAGCTGACGGTGCGTGATCCGGCGTATATGCATCGACTCCAATACTGATTGCAGCCTTGCAGACCATTGTGGAGAAGAGCACGCATCGCATGGAAGAGCTGGCGACACATATCCGCAAGCTGGAGCGAGAGCGCAACGAGACGCATGAGCAGGTTTGTGCTTGCTGGCGGAGGCGATCAATGACAAAATATGCCTTAGGCTGATGCAGACGCAGCGCACACGGGACATTGAGTACAAGACTGCGCAGTGGAACTCGATTGCCAAGCACAAGGAGATGGAGTACCAAAACGCACTGCGGCAAAAGGACAACCAGATTGCCAGTCTCAAGGCAGATGTGTCGCGTCTGAATGCCCTTGCCAACGTGCCCAGTCTGGCTCAGATCGAGGCGTCCAAGTCGATGGAAACTGCCGACGACATGCTGCGCGAGCTGAACTTGGATGCGCTCCTGGGAGATGCCGGCCACTCAACAGAGAGCCACCAAGATGCCACGCATCAGCATCCACAGCAGCAAGCCGCACCAAAAGTGCAGACGCAGGAGCCTAAAGCAGTCGCAAAGGACGCAGGCAGCAGATCTGGTCGGGCTCGCAAGCAAGTGCCTCCAGCCGCTGAAACTGCTCCTGAATCGGCCACGAAGCAAGCATCCACGCCGGCCCCAGCTGCCCCATCGCGCAAGGGCAGTGCCGCGAATGCCGCCAAGCGTGCGAGTCCTGATCACGACGCTGCCCATGATCGCAGCGACGAGCAGCAGCAGCAGCCATCTGGTAGATCAGGCAGAAAGAGACTGCGGACTGCGTTTGACCCGCACAAGACGTCGGGCTCGACATCGGCAGAGGCATCCGCGGCAGCGCCGACCAAAGGAGCTGGCCGCACAGTGCAGCCATCGTCGCTTGAGATTGTGCGCGAGACTACGACAACCGTGCAGCGCGTGTACGAGTCTCGCACCCATGGAAAGCCAGGCACCGCTGCAGTCACAGCCGCTCAGTCGTTGACGCCCACGCCTGCCAACAAGCCCACCAGACCAAGTCCATCGGGATCAGCCTCTCAAAGCACGTCCGTCAATGCCTCCAAGCCAGCCAAGCCGACCACGACAGCCAAGCAGGGCACTGCCAAGGGCCGTTCTGCGCCGCTTGCACGACGCCAGCTGTCGACCGAAGCCGTTCATCTTCCAAAGAAGCAGCAGCGGCCCAAGGTACAGGCGGCCGCTGACAACGACGAGTGGTGTGATGGCGGATCGGGTGATTCTAGCGACCTGTTTGGCAACGCATGGGCAAATGGCTCGACGCGTCTTGCCTGAATAAATGCCCCCAAGCGCTGACAATGAGACGCGCTGACGCAGCATCTCTCAAACAGCCGGTTTGTCTCGCCAACCTATCGCTCACGTGATGCGGCAAAGATCTCGATCCCAGCTGTGGCATGACTCTGCCGATGCTTTCCAAACCCAAGCCGACAGCCAAGCCAGCAGCAAAGCCAGCAGCAAAGCCACCTGCAACAAAGCCAGCTGTCAAACAGACAGTCTTTCACTCCAAACTGGCCTCTTCAGCAGCACAGCCGACGACAACATCAACGATAGCATACAGAGTCACGGGCAAAGTCCAGGGCGTCTTCTTCCGCAAACACACACACAAGACAGCACAGTCGCTCGGTTTGGTCGGCACAGTCCAGAACGCGCCAGACGGCAGCGTTGTGGGTGTCGCGCAAGGCCCGTCGCCCGCCATCGCCGAGTTCAAGACGTGGCTGTCGTCAACAGGCTCGCCCAAGTCGCGCATCGACTCTGCACAGTTCAACGACACGCCCCCCATCGCTGCCACGACCTTTGCCATCATCCGCTGATCCCTCCCAAAGCCCTCCCACGAAGCCATGGCACGATAAACTGGAGTGAAAAACCATCTGCGTTCTTAGAGAATCCGGGTCCAAAAGAAAATGAAGAAAGAAGGGAAAGCGTATGGGTCTGTGTGTGAGAGAGAGGAGGGGATGCGGAGCAGAGACTCAGGACAGACTATGCCGACGCGTTTCCGGTGCCGTAGCAGAAGAAGAGCCGTGCTTCGCGGTTGCTTGCATTGGCGATCGAGTAGCTGTTGCCACGCGGCACAAGGAACTGTGCGCCAGTCGATATGGTAAACGTGCTAGAGTGCACCTGCACCTCGATCTGGCCGCTGAGCACCATGAAGATCTGTAGCGTGCCAAAGCAGCGGTGTTAGAACCCGTTGAGACGATGGCCGTACAACGAGGCTGCGAGCGTTACCAAGGCGGAGTTGCCCGAGCTCTTGGGCGGTTTCTGCGAGCCTTTGGGGAGCACGAGGATGCCAGAAGCGAGAAGGTTGCCTTCGCTAAACACCTTTTGAAACTTGTAAGAGCCTGCACCCATGTACTTGAGCGCCAGCATGTCCGATGTGACCACCACGGCTGGTACATCGAATGCAAAGCGCGGCTGGTCAGTCACAATCATAACAGCACCGCTACACGAAGAGGGGAGTTGGCAAGCACTCACACTGGAGCTCCTCCTTGTTGCTCAAGTAGTTGATAACGGGAATCTCGCTCGGCACCGGGGGAACATCCTCCTTCTTGACCTTGCTTGAGCGAGCTCGCCGTGATGCTTGCGGCTTCTCGTCGTCCGACTTGATCAAAAAGTATTCCTTGACGACAGGAACACGGCCGACACCTGCTCCCCCAAACCAGCCATCAGCCACTCGCCGTTCAAACCAAAGCAAGCAATGCAATGCAATGCAGTGAAGCGCGTACAAAACAGCCGTACCTGTTTCGCTGGGGACGTAGACGACTTGCTGGCCGTTCCAGTATTCGACCGGCGGGATTCGGGCACGTGTGCTCCGCCGCAGCACGCCATCTGACCCTTCTTCGATGTAGTCCTCCATCTTGACAGGCTCGCCACTAGCACCAGCCGTCTCTGTTGCCGCTGCAGTCTTTGATCTGGCCTTGGACTTTTTGGTCGGCGCAGCGCGGGCAGGCTGCTGTTGTTGTTGTTGTTGTTGTTGTTGTTGGCCAGTCTCGTCCGCCAGATCCTTGATTGGGTACTTTCGTGGCCGACCGGGCTTGCGCTTGACCGGAACAACGGGAGCGGGTGGCTCAGGTGGCTGCTGCTGCTGCTGCTGCTGTTGTTGCTGTTGCTGCTGGGCAACGTCGTCCACGTGCGTGCTGCTCGGCTCGCCTTGCGTGTCCTCATTCGCTTCATCATCCTCTACTGAAACAGCTCGTCTGGGCTTTGCTTTGTGCTGCACAGCTTGCTGCTGCTGCTGCTGCTGCTGCCGATTCGTGGACTTTTTACGGCCAGCCGGCTGTGGTTCTTCCTCGTCGGGACTCTCGTGACCGTCTCGATCGTCATTGTCGCTGTCCGAGTGCCCGTCGGCAGCTTTCCTCGATACTGCCTTTGACGATGCTGCCAACGCCTTCTTGCTCGCTGCCTTGCTTGCTGGTTTGGCCTGAGCCTCGACGGACGAATCGCGGCGCTCAAGCCCGTCTCGGTCGGCGTGTGGCGATCGCGCCTTTGTCTGCTTTGGCTGATTCTGCTTCTGCTGTTGTTGCTGCTGTTTCTGCTGCGCTTCTTCGTCCTCGACGTCCTCTTGTGGCTCGAACCCGTTCTCGTCGTGATCCGGATAGTAATCGTTGTAGTCCTGGCCATCGTCCTGGAACGCGTCTGTGTGGGCAGGTGAGTGCACCGCAGCAGGTGCCACGGAAACGGGAGCCGGCTCGACAACAGCAGCCGAGGCTTTAGCAGTAGGTGCCTCGGCAGTCGCAGTCGCAGGAGCAATGGCAGGTGCTGCAACAGGCGACGACGCGCCATTCGACACGGGCCTCTCCTTGGCGGCCTTTGTTGACGGCTTGGGTTTGGCGGTTGGTGCGGCTGCAGCAGTTGACGCTTTCCCAGATGTGGTTGTGTTGGCAGGCGGCGACTGTGACTCCTCGTCCTTGACCTGCAAGCCGTCACCAGCGACTGGCACATCACTAGCAAGGCTGGAAGTTGCTGCTATGGATGCCTTTGGTGTCGGTGCGGCAGACGGCAGAGAAGGTGCAGATCTGGGCACGGATCCTTTCTTGGTCAAAGAGCCTGTCGCTGCTTTTGTTGCTGGAATGGAGGCGTGTGTTGCAAGTGGAGAAGACACGACCGGCATGGCAGACTTGCTCGTTTGGAAACGTGCTGCGGGGCTGTCTGCAAAATCGGCAGCGGAAGCAACGGTAGCGACAGATGGCGTCTTTGCCGCACGCTGACGCTTGAAGGCTCGGCCGTGAGCCTCGCCCTCGTCCTCGTAGACAGGAGCATGCAGATCCATATCATCGCCCGCAACCGGGTTCGATGGATGCTGAAGCTGCTGAAGCTGCATAGGTGTCTTTGCCATGGGTCGTTGAGCAACAGCGCTCAGAGGTCGCTGCTGCGGCTGCTGGTGCTGCTGGATCATCTGGCCGTGATGGTGATGCTGCTGTTGTCGCTGTTGTTTCGGCTGCTGCTGTTGTTGCTGGAGATGGTGCTGTTGCTGAAGATGGTGCTGAGGTTGAGCGGGATAGGCTTGCTGCTGGTCGTACATGTCATCAAAACGCTCGTCATCAAAGATCTGACTGCCATCGTCATCACCAGCTTGGTAGCCTTGGAACTGCTGGTTGTGTTGATGAGGGCGAATCGAGGCACGCTGCATGTCATGAACGCCCATGCCACGGTTTGGATGATGGGCCATTACGCTGTGATGTCCGTACGGGTCGATAACGCCACGCTCGACTGGATACATCTCTCCTTGGTCGTCGTACACGACCTGCTGGTGATACGCCGGGCCGCGTCGAGGACCGACAGAGTTGGGGGCTGAGATCATGGGCCGCTGATGCTGGACTGCATACTCTTGCATGGCAGGGTTGTATACAGCCACCCTTTGGCCGCCGTCCATGTTCATCGAATTGCCCTGGATCTGGCGAGAAGCGAACTGGCCGTTGCGTCCAGCGTTTGGCTGCATGGGATGGCCCATCTGGTTGTAGCCGTACGGACTCTCATATGTATCGTATTGCACGGGTTGGGGCTGACGGTGCGGCATCTGCTGGTGAACGCCGCCGGACTGCTGCTGCTGCTGCTGCTGCTGTTGAAGCATCTGCTGGTTGTGCATGGGTCCTGAGTGGGCGATGGGCGTGCGAGCCACCTTTGGCCGAGCCGCGAACTGGCTGGGCGTCTTTTGCACGCGCACGCTGTGCTGCAGGGCTGCGGCTGGCGACTGCAGCTGGCCGCCGGAAGCCATGGCGGCAGCGGCCATCTTGCGCGGCATTCCTCCCTTTACACGCGCTGTGCCGGGCGTCGTAAAGGCAGAGGCCATCGAGCCGCGAGGCGTGCGCTGGCCACGCTGGCCATGCGGCATCGGCTGCATCGGCTGCATCGGCTGCATCGGCTGCATCTGCTCCTGCTCCTGCTGGAAGGACTCGTCAAAGTAGCTGTCGTCGCCGTCGTCGCCGTCGTTGCCGCCCATGTCTGCGTCTGCATCAACGCGCTCGCCTGCATGACCGGCAGCTGGTGCCAACACTTGCCCGTGCGCCGAGCGATGCTGCTGGTTGCTGGCTCCGCCGGCGACGTTGTCGGCATCGTCTTCACCGTCGCTGCTGAAGTAGACGTCAAAGTTCTCCATGCCGTCGGCGTCCTTGCGCACGTCCTTTGTGGGCTGCCAGCCCGTCTTTCTGTGCAGCACCAGCGACACGAGTCCGGACACACGGGACCGCAGGCCGGCACAAGCAGCGTCAGTCGCACGCACAGACACAGATACAGGCAGGTGCAGGCAGGTGCAGGCAGATGAAGGTGCAAGGAGAACGGACCTTCCCTGCACGCCAATGTTAAAGTGCTCGTTGGGACGTCCTGTTGCTGCCAGCGGCTGCCGTTGTGCAGGCGGTTGCAGGAGTTCATGTGCGTGCGTCAGTTGGTGGTCAGCGGAGACTGCGGCCAGCCCAGGCTCGGACGCCGGCAGCCGGCGGGCGGTCGCGCAGCAGACACACACGCACAGACGGCCGCGCTGCGTTCTCTTACATTGCGCTGTCGGGCACCTGCTCCGCCCGCACCGCCGATACCACCACCACCACCACCACCGGGCCGCCCGTTGAAGCCATTTGCCAGTTGTGAGCGGAGATGTCCGAAGAAAGCGGACACGCACGCGGCGAGCACCAAGTGTCTGCCCATGCCGAGCGAGATCGCTCCAGGAGCAGCAGCAGCGGCAGCGTCGCAATCCGTCTTCATTCGGCCTGCCCGTTCATGTGCGGTGCAGGACATGCCCCGACCGCACCACGCTGATGCGGCACCACATCAGTCGTCGTCCTCAAAGTCCGCCCAGTACACGCGCATGCAGTACGCCTTGAGCTCCGCGTATGCGCGCTCCAGCTCGTCGTTCACTAGCGTAAAGTCAAACAGCGACGAGTCGTAGTCCGTGATCGTGTGTCTCGCCTTGGTGAGCCAGCTCGACACGTCGCCTCCGCTGTCCTTGGAGTCGCCTTGGCCGGTGCCTGCCGCTTCTGCCACGCCCTCTTCCTTGGTCGGCGGCAGCTTGCCAAACCCGTCCGGCTTGACTCCACTTCCCCGGCTCTGGGGCGTCATGCGCGACTGCAGTCGCTGCTGCAGGACAGCCATGTTGGGCGTGGTCACGTAGATGTACCGCGGCTTCAGATGCGACTTGCGCAGTGCCATCACGCCCTGTGCATGCATTTCGCCGTGAGCCGTCGGTTCACATTTGCACGGCACGGCACAGCACATCCCCCCTGTCCAGGAAGCGTGCTTTCATACCTCAATCTCGAGATCCATGATGCAGATCTTGCCCTCTTCGGTCACCTTGTCGACCGCCTCCATGCTCGTGCCGTACATGTTCCCAAACAGCGTCACTACCTCGATAAACTTTCCGTCCTCGTTCATCTTCTCCATCTCGTCACGGCTCACAAAGTAGTAGTGCACGCCGTTCTCTTCGCCTGGACGTGGACGGCGCGTTGTGTGCGAGATCGACAGCCCGTATATATGCGGAAACTCTTGCAGCAGGCGGCTCGTGAGCGTCCTGGCCCCCTCATTGCCCCCCGCGTCAGCTATGGCAGTCAACACGGTAAAACTGCGTCAGAGTAGCAAAAACGCAGCTCACCGCTTGCCAGCGCCATTTGGACCGCACAGCACCACTGGACGCAGCCGCTTGGCGCGCATGAGATCCTCGGCCTTGATACGCGCATATGCCCACGCCTGTTTCTTCTGTAGATGCGCATGCTGCACGCTCACGACAACGTCTTGCGGCGGCTCGTACGCATTTACAGCCGCGACCTTTTCTTCAGGCGTCACAGGGAGCCCATCGAGCACCGTGAGTCTCTGCAGCAGGTAAACAGACCGCAGGCGGTAGGAGGGCGGGTACTGCGCCGTGCTGTGCATGGGTATCGCTTTGTTGGTGGGCAGCCATGTTGCAGCGGGTAGATTTGCCAGCGGGTTCTTGCGGAGCCGCAGCTCGCGAAGGTGTGGCAGCGTGTCGAGCATCTGCACTTGTTCGAGCTGCGTGAGCTGGTTGGATTCAACGTCCATGTACCGCAGAGCTGGATGGTCCCTGAGCTCGTGGATGGACGTGATGAAATTGTGTGCGAGCCGCACTTCCTGCAAGTCCTTGAGTGTCTCGATGCCCTGCAAGGACACGATCCGGTTGGATTGCTGTGTGTCCCAGTGTCAGTGGCCGGCCTATGCAGCATGCAGCATCGAAAGAACCAACCAGATCTAGCGTGCGAAGCGGCAGATTGCTCAACGCATCGACTCGGGTGATGCCATTGTGTGCCAGACTCAGATGCTTGAGATGCCTGCACTGCGACAAGCCCGTCACCGTCTTGATGAGGTTGCGGTCCAGATTCAGGCTGCTCAGAAACCGATGCTCTGACAAGTCCCGTATCATGGTGATCTGGTTCCGCGACAGATCGACCTGCTGCAGGTCGAACGGCGGCGGGTCAAAGGCGAGCACCTCGGTCAAACGGTTACTGGACAGATCGAGCTGGACAAGGTACCGCATGCTGCCAAGTGCCGAAACATCGGTGATGTTGTTGCCGCGGAGCTCAAGGTTCTGGATGTACGGGTAGTCGCGCAACGCTGCGATGTTGTTGAGACCAGCAAACTGCGAGGCCAACAGCGTCCTGCCAGTCAGTCACGCCGCCTCTGCAATCCAGAAAGCCCACCAAAGAAACGCCATACCGGAATCGACAGTTTCTGATACACTTGCTTGAGCCCATCAGCCGACGGACCCATCTGCGACAAGCCGCGCTTGAGCATATCCGCCGGCAGCGGCAGCTGCTCCAGTCGCTTCTGATACTCCTCGATCATCTCTCGCTGCTCGCGCTCTTCGCGTGCAGCCGGATCTTCCTGGACATCCTCGCCGCCAGCGAGCGTCGTGGGAGGCGACGCGGCAATGGCAGCCAGGTTTGCTCGAGAAGGCGATGTGACGACGAGCGAAAAGGTGCTGCCGAGGCTGCGCGACTTGGATTTGGCAAGCCGCTGCTGCGAGCTGAGAATGTTGCTCCTGCTCTTGGTTTTCGGTGGCAGCCCGCTTGCATTGGGCGGCGCTGATCCGCTGGCTGCTGCGGCTCCTGGGCCGGCCGCGCTCGACGCGTTGGGCTGCGCGACAGCTGGTGGCGACGGCGCAGATGCAGTCATTTTGGGACAAAGCGAGAGACAAGAGAGAGTTTCAGAAACAGATAGATCTGAGCGGATCTTGCATCTGTTGGTTGTGGACACTGTTGCAAGCAAGCATTCTCGATGCCATCTGCAGCAGCAGACACTCACAGACACAGCACAGAGGGTTGTTGCAAGGCAGCCTCTCTTCCCCGGTCGCACCTTGTAGGCAGCAAAGCCCTGCAGACGGCCAGAATACAGTCACGTACTCATTAAGTGATCCATCTTCCATCCAGGGATCCTTCCGATCGACCAAGCAGGCCATTCGCTTAAAGGTGGCATGCTCATTGATGCCATCCCACTGGTATCCATTCAGGCTGCTGAATCTCAAAGATGGTGGTATTAACGGTGCGGAGTGGTTATAAGAAGAAATAAGAACGGATGGTTGTGATAGGAGGCAAACAAGAAACAAGAAAACAAGAACTGTAGACACGGTGGAAGGGGATTCTAAATGGGTGGTGGTAGAGACGGATGGTGAGCAAGAGGGAATCAGTGGAAGCCAAGGTGGCCTTGTCCCATGTGCGACACGCCGTTGAACTTGTGCTGAGCGAGACGCATGTACTTTTCGCACATGGTGGCAACGCGCTGGCCGTACTTTGAGCCACGGAGAATGTGCAGGTGCGGGGCAAGGAGGCGGATGCACGTGTCGCGCTGCGACGTTTCGGCCGAGCTGAGCACGTTTTGGACGACATAGTTTGCGTACTGGTTGTTCATCATGCCAAGCAAGTACGGACGACTGGTGAAGAGATCGAGGCGGAGCATGAGTCAGATCGCCGCAGTTTGATCCAACCAAAGGACGTGCTGGCATGAGCTTACCCTTGCTCGGATGGCTGCAGAGAAAGAATGTAGTCGATGAGCAGGTGGAGTTCGGGCTTGGACGCGACACGGATGCACTTTTCCACGACCTTGCTTGCGTACTGGTCGATGCTGAGCGGGAACACATTGTGTGTGACAATCTCGATAATGTGTGCACGCTGGTGGAGGCTGCCGTGCTCAAGCAGGTGCTGGATGACCCAGTTGCCCCATTGACCTGCACACAACCACGACAAAGAGCGTTAGTTCCAGGCCCAGACACTGTCAGCAAGCTGCCCATCAGAGTGGTGCTCTTACCCTTGGCGATATCGACCGTGTGCTCAAAGATCTCGGACACAATCGGCATCTTCTCGGCATCCGAGCAGTTTTCAAAGATGCACTGGACGACCAGCGAGCCGTTCTCGTCGTTGGCGATCATGGCCCAGTTGCCCTTGAGTGTGGCGTGGATGTACGACATGATCGGCGGCGGCTCGGACATCCAGCGAGTCTCAAACACACGCTGCCACACGTGGCACGCGAATCTGTGCGTGAACGTCTCGGTCACGCATTTGAGGAGCTCCGAGACAATGGCAGTCTTGATATCCTCGTCCATGCGCTCGATGGCCTTTGCCGTGCCAAAAAACGAGAGAGACGAAAGGGGTGGTGAGTGCAAGTCCAACACCAGGACAGCGCATGCTGAAGACGCACCTTTTGCATGACGTGGCAGCCGAAGCGGTCGCAAGCAAGGTGCAGCACATGTCCGCGCATGCGTGTGCCAAGAGACCGCATCTGGCTTGGCGACCCATACTCGAGGCAGCACTGCACAAGGAAGTTGCCGAAGCGGTTCTTCATGAGCAGGATGACGTGCTGGAAGACCGCATCAAAAATGAGCGCCTTGATTTCAGGCGTGTCCGACTTGATGCGTTGCTGGAGGTAGATGGACGCCGGCTGGTCGTTGGTTTTGATGATCTTTTCAACCATCGACTTGAGCGTGTGGCGGAGCTCGATGATGTCCATGGGCTGCTGCGACGACGCGGACGTGTAGTCCAGGAGACCGTACTCGTAGCCAATGGACGTGGTGTCGATCGTGGTCTGGTTGGCGTAGCTGTTGTACTCGTTGGGCTGGTACGCGTCCTGCGGTGAGAGCGGCATGGCATCAAGAGCAGTTTGTGATGGTTGGGGATCAGGCGTTAGGGATGTAGGCATGGAAACAGCAGAGCAAGACGAGCCGCCTACCTTTGACATGGAAACAGAAAAGGCACCTGCGACGGGCGGTGTCCAGATGTATCGTACATAGTCGAGGCTGTTCTGCTCAGTAGCAGCCGCAGTAACACCAAGACCTCGGCTGGCATCGCTGGCGGCAGGCTGATCACGACACGCGGGGGATAAGTATAACTCTTGCAATGTGTCGTATTTGATGGGATGCAGGCAGAAAGGATGCTTACCGGAGCCCAAATGGACGACGAAGAGCGAGCGCGAGCATTGGCAAGCGTGGCAGTTGAGGTACCAGCCGACGATGACAAAGACGAGGCCGACATGGACGAAGGCATCTCGTGCAGCATGGCGCCATGAGGATTGCCCAGACCCGACTGCTGCGACTGCGACTGCTGCGGCGACTCGGCGTGGAGGTCGTCTGCAGCAAACTCGAGCGACAGGTTCTTGATCTCGTGGAACATGTCGTCGACACGATGATGGTCGGCGACAATGGCGGCGGATGAAGCAGTAGTCGACGGCATGGACATGGACTGCGTGGCCAGGGGGCTGCTGTCGAACGCGTCGTGGACGCTGGCAAGGAGAGAGAAATGGCCACTGGACTGCTTGCGTGCCAGCGTCGGCTGGAGCCGATCATGCTGACCGCCCAACGCACTGGCGTTCATGGGCGTCATTTGCGAAAGAGCGGCGGAGCCTCCCAGCATCTGCTGCAGACTGTCCACTTGCTGTCAGGCCGGAAGAGCACACGTGAGAAGACGTGTCAGCAAGCATCACACGCATGTACACAAGCAGGCAGGCACGCAGGCAGGCAGGCAGGAAGGCAGGCAGGCCGACTCTCGCACAACTTGCCATCTTGAGCTGCTCAATGAGAGAGGCACGGTGGCCAAGCTCTTGGAAACTGTGCGACAGCAGCATGTCCTTCTCACGAACGGCGGCGCGCAGCTGCAGACACTCTTGGCGCAGACTGCTCATGACCGCATTGCGCGCGTTATTCCCGCGCACGCGAGCCTGCATTGATACAACCATCGCATCGGTCACGTGTCGGCTATCCGTCGGAGGCGACCGAGTCTCGCCCGCCGCCACCGAGAGACCAGCGGCCGAGAAGCGCGACTGGATGGGTGCGAGCGGTTTCGACGACGCACGGTCATTGGAGAGCGAGGCCAGGGATGCGAGGCTGGCCGTGCTCGAGTTGGCGAGGCTCTGCTTGGACCCCAGACCATGGCTGAGATGCTGTGGGGTGCCAGCAAGTGCCGCATGTGTGCCATGTCGCCAAGGAAGGTCCCATGCAACCGAGGAGTCAGAAACAACAACAACAGCAACAACAACAACAACAAGAGCAGGCCCGACACGGTCCAACGCGCGCGTGTTCTGCAACAACAGCAGCGAGACAACACGGCGCGAGCAGAGGGGCGACTCACAGCGGACGAGCAGAAGGGGGCGAGGCTGTCAAACGACGAGACAGACGCTGACGAAGACGACGAAGACGGAGCCGATGATGTCGAGGCTGCTCCAACAAGCCCGCCGGACGCCATCTGGACAGCCGATGCCGACGAAGGGCCGCCAAAGCCGGCATATAAGCCCGAGTCGCGTCTGCCAGCAAAGGCGTTTGCGTTCCCGCCCGTGTTGGTGGGCTGGCAATCTCCGTGTGCGTCATGGCCAAACCCGCTGTAGTTGGACGCACTGTACGCACCGCCACCATTGCTACTGTTGTTGTTGCTGTTGTTGGCGCTGGCGTTGCCGCTTCCATCGCTTCCGTTGGAATGAAACTGCTGCAGGTTGAGCTTGGACTGCATCATTGCGGTCATCATGTCCATGACGGGGTCGGCAAGAGGTTGGCGTGCAGGCTCGGCAGATACAGGCTTCGCCCCGCTGCCAGCGGCCGGCGTGCTAGCAGACGGCGATGATGGCGACGGCAGCGACGAGAACGACTGCGACGTGGCGCTTGTCTTGACAGACTGGCCAGCGAATGTCATCATTGTTTGCAGGTGTCTAAGGGTGTGTGTATGTGTATGGTTGTGTATGGTTGTGTATGTTTGGGAAAGGTGAGAGGAAACAGGCTGGAATTATAATGGCCCAAAGCCGCGCGGAGGCTTTTGTTGTTGCAAGCCTCGCTCTCACTTGATCGCGTGTCGCGCGCATCGCAGTTTCATTCAAAGTGATCACCATGCGACCCATATCAGTCATCATGCATCCGGCGACGGGACGCGCCCGTCACACTGTGCGAGCGGCCACTCGATGTCGAGCTGCTGCTCGCACTCATGTGCAGGCCGCCAACCGGGCCGATACTTGCGCGGCCCAGCTCTCTGCTGCTGCCAAACCCAACGCCGCGCGGTACAGGGGGTGCTTCTGAAAGCCGTTTGCCATGGCCAGCCTGGAGTGTCGGCACGCCCATGCTGGCATACGCACCACTGCCACTGCCACCGCCACCGCCATACGTCGCAGCAGCGTAGCCGTACGCACTGCCAGAACCGCTGCCGTTGGCGGACACGGGGTTGCTGGGGCCAGCCGACGACGAGGACGAGAACATGGTGGCGTCGTTGCTGTCGTAGCGGGTCCGCGACGAATGGTGGTGCGAGTCAGAGCCCAGCATAAGCCGCCGTGCACCCGAGATGTTCCAGATGGAGAAGGGCGTGGCGGATTTGGGAGACTCGGCGGGCTCGTAGACGTTGAACGACATGAGCGAGTCGTGGTCGATTTCGTCGAGCTGGAGCGACCGCGACCGCTGGCGGTTGAGCTGCGACGACCGCGAGTGGCTGGGCCGTTGATGGCCCTGCAGCGGCCCTTGCTGCTGTTGTTGCTGCTGCTGTTGCTGTTGCTGTTGGGAATGCGAAGGCGGCCGGTGCAGAGCAAGGTTGGGGTGCAGGGTTGCAGACGCTGCCGCTGGCGACGTGTAGGTGAGGTTGGGCGACGTCTGGTACAGTCGGATCTGGCCACCAAGCTGGCTGGACGCGGTCGGCCCACTTGCCAGGGCAGACATGGACGCCGAGACGGGCGGGTCGATAAGGCTTTGCACGGACGGCCGCGTCAGGGATTCTATCGATCCGAACTCATGGCGACGGCGAGCAAAGGGCGACGCGGTCGATGCCATGGAAATGAAGCGTCGCGAGATGGACGGCGACGGTGCCGGGTTGACGTGCATCGACGGCGGCACGGCGGCCGCCAAGTTGGGCGACGTAGGAGACACCGACGCCGTTGGCGACATCTGCGTCTCGGATTTTCGTGGAGAAACCGACATCCCATTGCCGTTGGTCGGCTGCCGCGACTTGGACGCCTTGCGGCCTGCTCCACGAAACTTGTTCATGATCTGGACAGCGCAGCCAGTGCACAGCAAGTGTCAGCGCTCCAAGCCAAATGAATACCATGCACAGACGGGTGTCTTGCCTTGTTGACAAACATCATGGCGGGACGGAACGCATTGGCAACCTCCTCCTCGGTGACGTCCTCAAACACGCAGTTCTCGTCTGTGCTAAGCATCGGCTCGCGGCCGTTGTTGGTGGTCCACGGATGAACCTTGATCTGCGACAGCAGGATGCGGTCACGAGGGTTCTTTTGCATCATGCACTGGAGCAGGTCTTTGAGCGAGTCGGTGAGAGTATCGGCGAGCATCAGTTCGCTCAGCCCGATCTTCTTGTAGAGGTCCATGGGATTCTCGTCCTCCCACGGACAGCGGCCATGGACGAAGCAGTAGAGCGTGACGCCTAGCGACCAGATGTCGAGTGCCTTTCCATTGATGACATTGGCATCGGCTGGTGTCGGGGAGTGCGTGGTGGGTGAGTGGCAGTGGAAGGAACAGCATGATGATGCAATGTACGTACATGCACAGGCTTCAGGTGGCGTGAACAGCGGCGACGCGATCTTGGCTATAATGAGGCCCTCCTCGTTGCCGTCTTCGAGCATATGCGAGATTCCAAAATCAGCAATCTGCACCACATCCTCGGCAGTCCGCAGCAGGTTCTCGGGCTTCAGGTCGCGGTGAATGATACGCTTGTAGTGCACTGTTGACCAGCCGCCCGTCGAGTGTGAGTGATGGTGTGTGCTAGCGCTGTTTACCAACAACGTGTCATGGGCCAGATGCGACGAACAGTGCTTACAGTATTCAAGACCGAGCACGACATCGCGGAAGTACTTGCGCGCAAGCTCCTCTGAAAATGGCCGTGCAGGCTGGCCGACCTGTATAGACATGACTGCGCCAAACTCGCACAGATTGAAGACTATAAGGCAACCAAGTCAGTCATCCAGCCAGCCGGTCGGTGCACACACACACACACACACACACACACACACACACACACACACACACACACACACACACACACACACACACACACACAAACAAAGCGCAACTCACTCATGTAAAGATTATCTTCCTTGGCATCGTCAAGCACCTCGACCAGCGACACGATATTATGGTGCTTGGAGAGCTTCTTCAGGATCGCCACCTCGCGCTTGATCATTTCCATGAACGCATCGTCGCCTCGGCCGTCTGTCATCGAGCTGACACCAGAGCTCATGGAGCTCATGCTGGGCCGACCAGGCGGCCCGGCGCCGTGGGTCCACCGGTACTTTTTGCGCAGCCGGCTCTTGGAGATGATTTTGCAGGCATAGTAGCGGCCCGTCTGGTCCGAGCGGACGAGCACGACGCGGCCAAACGCGCCGGACCCAATGTCTTTGAGGATATGGTACTGGTTGACTTTGCCTTGGCGGAGCTCGGGCTCGCCCCAGGGATCCAGTACGGTGTCGGGATACTCGTTCTTGAAGTATATGACAGACGTTTCGACAATGGGTTGGGCCGCGGCGGATGCTGGCTGCGGTGGCGGTGGAGGCGGTGGCAGTGACGGGCCGGGCCCTTGACGAGACCCATGGCGGTTGTGGGTTGTCGTCGACGAGGCTGATCCGGACCCGCCTAGCGACATATGGATGCCATGGAACGAGGGAGCATGCGGTGGACGAGCCGTCTGCGATGCTGATAACGCGGCGGCAGCGTGCGAGACGGGCGACATGGACTGCGAGTGTCGGTGCGACTCGGCGGACGCCTGTTGCGACGAGGCAGGCTGCTGGCCCGGATACATGAGCAGATGGTGGAACGGCTGCATGGACTTTGACGGCTGGCGTTGTGGGATCTGCTGCGACGAGAACTGGCGCAGATGGTCGGCCCCCAGCGGCGTGGCTCTCTGCATCGCGTCGCGGTTGCCACTTCGAGATGCACCAGACGGACCTGCGCCGCCAGTCGATGACGGGTCCTTGAAGTTGTCGGATTGCGACCGCTTGAGCACCGGGCTCTTGTCCTTGCGGGAAAACAGCCAGTCCTGTCGCTTGAGCTGCTCCTGGTACTCTTGCTCGTATGCCTCGTATGCCTGTTGCTGACTCTGGTGCTGCTGGTGATGCTTCTGCGACGACTTCTTTTTGCGCGACGACCGCGAGCGCGACGCTGTCGCTTGCATGTAGTCCGACCCGCCGCCGCTTGTGCCGCCATCATCTGACGGCTCCGACACGAGGTTGCCCTGCTTGAACACGGACGCGTTGGTAGCAGTGGCGGCACTGTGATGTGCAGCGCCGGGAATAGTGAGCCGACCGCCGTCACTTCCGCTGCTGCTGCTAGTGGCTGGCCGGCTGTGGCTGTGGCGGTGTCGGCGGTGAGAGCCGTGGTGGCTGCTGCCATGGCTCTTGATGGATGCCGTCCGAACGTTAGTCGGCGGCGGCTGTGGAGACTGCAGATACTGCGCGTGTATGGCCGAAGCCGACGTCAAATGCTTGTGCTGCGAGAGGTTTGTTGAAGCAGGCGTTACATCCACCTTGAAGGTCACGGTCGCATGTGGCACAACAGGCACGGCCTGCCCACTGCCACTGCCACTGCCATTGCCACTGCCGCCCATGTCAATGTCAATGGACGCACGCAGCTCAAGATGTGCTTCGTGCGATCGTGACTTGTGGTTGATGGGCACCGGTACAGCCGCAGTTGCCGGCCGCATCTCGCCGGCTGATCTGCGCACCAGTATGCCATGGTCGGGAACGCCACTGCCACTGCCACTGCCACTGCCACTGCTGCCACTGCTAGAACCGGTCTCGCCACCAGCGGGCACGGTTATACTTGCGCCAGACGCGTGATGGACCACTGGCGCCATTGGCGGCAACTTGGCCGCATCGTCCATAGCCCCGCCACTTGCACTGCTGCGTGAAATCCTTGGCGTCGGCTCGGTTCTTGGCACGAAGCGCAACGGCGGCTGCTGGCGTCTCGCAAGCCCATTCGAATGATCCCCACCTGTGGCTGCATTGGCACCTGCCCCACCTGCTCCACCACCACCAGCCACATCGACCGGCTCCTCGGGTATTGATTCAGCGATGCTTGGAGCAGCCGCGGCAGAGGGATCATACACGGATGCTGTGTCCATGGACGACGCGGTCGGGTGGTGTGCACTGACAGACCCAAGCGACGATTTGCGCGACGACGACATGGGCGATGAAGGAGGCATGGATAATGGCGACGGGCCACGCAACGTGAATTTTCCAGCATGCTGTACACCCGGAACCAGCAAGGAAGACGACGGAGACGAGGATGATGACATGGAGGACCGCGGGCCGCGGAACAGGCTCAGTATACGCTCCTGGATCGAAAACTTTTTCTTGGTGTCTTTGGCGGGGAGAGATGGCGATGGCTGGGCCAGTGGTGATGTGGCGAGGGTTGCCGGTGTGGCGCTTAAGGGCTGGACGGACGGGCTCGCGGGCGACGCGGAGATGTCTGCCTGGCTCGAGTGGGTGGATGGTTGGCGCGCCGAGCCCGGTGGTGACGGCTTCGCGATCGAGGCAGAGGACACAGCCAGCGGCGGAGTTTTCGCATGCGGCGGAGTTTGCGAGTGTGGTGGAGTTTGCGAGTGTGGTGGTGTGCGCGTCGCGTGCATCTCAATATGATCGTGCGACGACCGCTTCTCAAAGTGCGTGGCAGCTCCAGACACCGAGTCCTGCGACGAGTGCAAGGTCTGTGACGATACGTGCTGCATCTGCTGGTGCGAGTGCTGGTGCGAGTGCGAGTGGTGGAACAGCTGGCGCGTTACCGAGTGCTGTTTCTGATGGTGGTTCTGCACGGATTTGGGCTGCGACTGCTGTTTCTGGTGAGCCGCCGTCGACTTGGCTGACTGCGACTGTTGCTTCTGGTGGGATGACGGAGCGGCCGACGAGTGTTTGTCGCGTCCATGGTTGCGCTCAGACGCGCCGCGGAGGTGAAAGGTCAGGGGCGACGTGACGCTCGGGCCGGCGCTGCCCAGGATGCGACGGCTGAAGTTGGAGCTGCCCTTGAACGTGACCGAGGGCGTCGTGTAGATGACCGTGTCCGGCTGCACGGCGATGGGCACTACGCCCTGCAGGTTGGTGATTGGGTCAAGCAGCGTAGGAGGCTGCTGGGACAGAGGCGAGGGCTCGGGCGGGATGAACAAGGAGTCATCGTCAAGGTTGTTCTGTCCATTGGCCATGGCCTGTGTCGACAGACTGTGCAGCAGTACTGAAGGCGGTGTTGTGGTTGCACTCTGCAGCTGATGCTGGTACAGAGTCCTGGGCGATAGCGACATCTGCTGATCGTCCAGCCCAAATGCCTCGGATGGGTACCCGGGCCGCATGTGCACCAAACCGTTTGCGGCAGGATCGCTGCCAAGAGGTGCGACCGGCATGGGCGTCGACAAGAGCACAGACTCGACCGAATCTGCCGAGTTGTTGGTGCCTGGCGATTCAGGCAACGCAATTGACGTGGCCGTCAGGTACATGCTTGCAGACGATACGGCAGACCCGATCGTCTTTTCGAGAGCCGCAGCATCGCGACCCTCGCCATCTGCCGTCGTTGTTGTCGTCTTGTTGCTGTCTTCGCTAAAGTTCTTGTAATGGCTGTGTGTTGCCGAGTAGCGGCCACCAAACGTGTTGTCGGACGCGTATGCCTCCATGTCAGGCGTGGCCGGCTTCTCAAAGTTGTCTGTGCTGCGCATTGGGTTGATGGTGCTTGATCTGCCCACCGCAGACATGGACGGCGTGCTTGCATACAGCGGCGGCGTGCTTCGCAGCTGCTGCGGCTGCTGCTGTGGCTGCGGCTGCTGGTAGTGGTAGTGGTGGTGATGGAGGATGTTGAGTGGCAGCGGTCCTGCCTGCTGGTCGATGCGCGACTGGGACTGGGACGTCGATCGCTGGTAAAATGACGAGTACGGGCTCTCTGTGTTGATGGCGATGGTCGACTCGCTGTTGTGCGTGTACTCTTGCGATCCTGCCACGCCGTCTTTGCCGTTTGCCGAGCGCGGCTTGCCAAGTGAGATGGCACTGGCAGTATGTGGACCGGGCGGCGGTCGCTTGGCAAACTGCTTGCTGCCGAGTGCACCAGACGCACCGGCATATCCGCTCATGGCGCCAGAGGTTGTCGCGTAGCGTCGGGCGATGCCAGAATCGGGCAGCTCGAGGGATGCTGACGAGCTCTTGGGCTCTAGCGTTGCGTCTGTTCCTGCGAAGCCATTCGTGTGTCCGTTGGCATAGCCGCCCATGTTGCGTGCATTGGAGCCGCCTCTGCTGCGGATGCTGTCATTGAGCGAACTTGAGGACACGGCCGACGTGAGCGTGCGCAGCTTGGTCATGACAGCATCAACAAGTGTGTCGAGCGGCCTGCCCAAGCGACCGCGACGCGACTGGCTGGCGATCGAGGCTGCATCCGAGTTGCCATGGTTCAGCTTGGAAAGCATTTTGTCGTGGACAGCCGCCGCCGTGGGGCCGCTGCTGGTGCTGTCACTGGGGCCGTTCCCATTGGCAGCAGCCGCACCGCTTCCATGGGCGATACTACTCACGGGATGCCGAGCAGGATTGGTGGAGATGCTGTTTGTGTTGCTGTTGCTTCTGTTGTGAGATTGATAGCGGTTTGCGGGGTGCACGCCGTTTCCATTTGCAGGGATCGCGGGACTGAAAACCGAGAGCCCCGCAGGTGTGGGGTCGGGCGGCAGAGGGGACGGATGCCGCTGCTTGGTCTGTATGGAGTCGGACTTTGATCTCGAGTGTGTCCGAGATCGTGACTGGCTGTGGCACTGAGATGGCTGGCGGACGCGTAGATCCATTGTAATGCCTGGCGGGTCACGAGGGGATGGCTGGCCGTCGCAATCGGCGCTTGGTGCTGCAGACGATGGCGGCCAGGAGAGCAGAATAAGTGTGGAGACTGGAGGACCAAATGCGATGGTGATGGAGCAACTATCGGCGTTTAGTAATCGCGGGTCGGCGGGGTGGCTATCCTATTGTGGTGATCAAGTTTTGATGGGCCGCCACTTACTCGTCGGCTTGCTCGCTTGCGGACGGGCTTTCTGGCTTGCAAGCTTGCGGAAGGGCTGGCTGGCTGGCTAGCTGTCTGGCTGGCTGGCTGAGGGCCGCGGCACGGGCCACATGATCGAGTCGGCACGACGCGCAATGCATGGCGAGTGTGTGCACAAAGGGAACATGGGAGTCAGCGACAGAAAGTAAAAGTCACTGGCTGGGCACACGGTATGTCTGCAATTGCAGCGAGAGCAGCACCGCAGCAACAGCCATCGGCACACTGGTGGCCAGAGACAACAAGCGGCTGCTATGCCACTCGGTGCCAGCCGGCTGTGCTCGACAGTGATGCCGTGATGCAGATCGAGCCGAGCGCTGCGCAGCCTGCCGATGGCAGCATGGCTGCGATTGATCATCGGATGGCGGTGGTCGCAATGACTGCCCCAGTGTCGCCTGCCAGCGTCTGAATGTACCTCGTTCCTTGGGCCTTGTTGTCGTTTCCGGCTCGGAATGCAATGATTGTGCGAACGGCAGGTGAATCTTGGGCCTGAGAGTCGTGCTCTGATTGGCGCGCTGTGTTGTTGTGCCATGCAGTCACGTGTGTTCCACGTGATCAGGATTCCACCAAGCCATTCCGGCGCCGATTTATTGGATGCGGGTTCGGTTGATCAACCTCGACGGTCGCTGAGCAATCGAGGCATGCCCGTGGATGCACATTGCCCACTGGCCGTCCATGCAGGCTGCTGACCCTCCTGTTTCCCCTCTCGATGCCCCTCTCGATGCCCCACAGAGCTGCAATGGTTCCCGTGCAGGTGTTTTTGGACTTTGATGGGTGAGTTTGTAGGCGGCGCTGCTTGCGGGGCACAGCGGCATAGCTGCCGAGCGCTGACCAGCGACGGTGCACAGCACCATCATGACCAAGGACACGGGCACCATCATCATTGATGCCGGCATGGGCTACGAGACCCGCCGCGCGCTTGGTGAGTAGCGTTGGCCCGCAGCGCCGATGGGGGCGAATGCGGCCGGCCAGGAGACTTGTGCACGCAGGCACAAGGAGGGCTCTGGCTCTGAGCGAGCGGCGAATGCACAGAATGCACACAGAATGCACAGAATGCTGACCGGCGAGCGTGCACAGACCTGGAGATCCTCAACGGCACGACGACGTTCCGAGACGCAGTCGAGCGCATGTGGGGGGCCGTGACCATGGGCTGGGACGAGGCGGTTGCGCTGCTCGCCGACGTGCCGATCGACCCCAAGTTTGACGCTTTCTTTGAGCTGTGCCTGCAGCACCGCATTCCGATCACGGTTGTGAGCAGGTGCGTGGCGTGGTGGTTGGACTTGGCGTGGCGTGGCTTGGCGTGGCATGGCAGCAGCGTGCTGACTGCTGACTGCTGATCTGCGTGCCGGGCGGGCAGCGGCATCGACGATCTGGTCAAGCTGTTCCTCAAGGAGTACCTGGAGCGCGCGGCGGCCGTGGCGCCGGGCCTGCTGACGATCGTGGCCAACGGCATCGAGCTGGACCCTGCGGGCTGGAAGATCAAGTACCTGGACAGCACGCACTACGGGCACGACAAGGGCACGACGCTGCGCGCGGCCCGGGCGGCGTTCGGCGACGTGCCGGTCGGGCAGCGGCCGCTGATCCTGTACGCGGGCGACGGCGTGTCGGACCTGTCGGCGGCGCGCGAGGCGGACGTGGTGCTGGCCAAGCGCGGCAAGGACCTGCACAAGTGGTGCGAGCGCGAGGGGCTGGCGCACACGGCGTGGGACGACTTTTCGGTGGCGATCGACGTCGTGGCGCGGGCCGTGTCGTCGGCGTCGTCGTCGTCGTCGTCGTCGCAATGAAACCCACACGTTTCTCCATTCATCCGCAACAACGACTGCTTGTTCAACGTCGTCGACGGCAGCAACGACAGCGACAACTGCAACAGCGACGACAGCAACAGCGAACTAGGCGGCCACTCGAGCTGCTGCACAGACACAGACACTTGCACAGTCGCACACTTGCACAGTCGCACACTCGCACAGTCACAGTCACAGTTACACTCGCACAGCAAGGCGCTGTCTGCTCGCTACCACCACCACCACCACCACCACCACCACCTAACCACCACCGGCCACCCGCCACCTACCGCCGCCCGCCGTGCAGCATGTCGTGCGTGCTCGTCGGCCTCACCGCCGTCAAAGTCACCGTCACCTCGTTCTCGCGGGCCGACCTCGCCTGGTGCACGCTGCGCGACTCGGCCCTTGCCGCCGCCCACATCTTCCTGCTCGTCTCGTTCGGCGCAGACCCGTGCCTGCACTCGTCCGACGAGGGCCGCGGCGTCTACTCGTGGTTCGTCATCGACATCATCCTGTCGTGCTTGCGGCTGGTGCGTCCCCGCCTCGCCGCCACCGCTGTCCTGTCCCGCCCTCCCCCCGCCCTGGCCCGCCTTGCACTGCCCTGCCATTTCATGCCATGCCATGCCATGCCATTTCTTTCCCCGCCACTGCTGCTGCCGTCGCTGCAGATCTGCTGTCGTCACATCCACGCTCGCCGCTCGTGGCGTCATCCCGCACGCTCTGGCTGACCATCCGCCACAGGTCAAGAACCCGCTGCACTACTACGCCAACAAGCGGCTAGAGGCCACGGGATCCAACTGGGAAAACCCCGCTGCCCTCACCTCGTCGACGTTCGGCTCACTGCTCTACGGCCGCGTGTGCGGTCTGAGCCTCTACACGTCCGTCGACTGGCTCACCTACATCTTCTGGATCTACGGCACATGGACCATCCGCACCGACATTGCCTGCCGGCCGCAGTCGCCGCTCGCCATCACAGCCTACTGGGAACTCAACGCTGCGAGCGTAGTGTACTTTTTGTTCATGATCACCTATGCAGGCGTGTTTGTGCTCAACCGCGCGTCCAAGGGCGTCTGTTGCCCCGGGTTTGCGCTGGACAACTCGCGGTGGCCGGACTCGTGCCCAACCATTCGCGTCGACAGGACGGCGTGGCGGCGCAGCGGCGAGAGTCTGGATGCGTACCGCGAGAGACGCCGCGCCGAGTTTGAGGCACTTGGCGTGGTGTCGTCGCAGCCGGCGGCCACTGCTCCGATGCAGACGCCGCAGCGTGGTGGGCTGTCGGAGCAGGAGCTTGGGCAGCTGCGCACGTTTGTGTTCTCGGACGAAGTCGGCGTCGAGCAGCGTGATGCAGAGCGCCAAAACGGCAGCCCGCTTTACCCGCCACCGCCGCCGCCGCAGGTGCAATCAGGCGATCCAAAGACGGGCCAGGCGATGGACTTGCAGGAGCAGCAGCAGTCGAGCGACGCAGACAACACGCGCACGATTATTGTGGTGTCGTCTGGACTCAACACGCCTGTCAGCGCTGACGATACGGGTGCACCTTCGCTCGCGATCCTGCCTGGCACCGGCACTGCGTCGTCGTCGATGATGTCTCTGTCTGCACATATGGCTGCGCATCCGGCATCCTCGTCGTCATCGTCATTGGCATGGTCGGCTCCATCTCCGTCACGCGACATTGCTCTCGTGGATCTCGAGCAAGCCAGCGCGCACATGGACGCACCAGCCCAAGGCCGTGACCGCGACCTGGTCTCCACCGTCTCGACCGTCCTCAGTGGCAACGACAGTGATGACGCGGCCATTGGCCGGCACGTGCTTGTCCCCGAGCCGGAATCCGCCACGATGGGTAGCACCTCGACGACCATGCCAGTGCCTGTCGTGTCGGCTGCACCAGATACCGTCACAGAGTCGGATGCCGTGTCTCTTCACGAGCGCACGACGGACCACACGTGTGCGCTCTGTCTCTGCGACTACGAGAACGGCGACCGGCTGCGCGAGCTGTTCTGCCGCCACCGGTTCCATGCCGAGTGTGTCGACGAGTGGCTCGTCCAGGGCAAACGCAAGTGTCCGGTCTGCAACTGCGACGCGCTCGGTGTCGTCGGTGGCGGCGCACGGAGCGGCCGCGGTGTGCTGTCGCCACATGATGGGACGATCGTGCCGCCGTGGCTCGAGGATCGGACTGGGGGGAGCGGAAGCCGGCCCGTCTCATCACCGGCTACCGGTGCTGCTCCATCGAGCACGGCCAGTCTGGAGGCTGCCGAGGCTGGAGCGTCGCAGCAAGCACAACAGCCGTTGTTGGATGTGCCGTCGCCAGAGAGTCGACGCCGACGCGCACCGCGGTTGAATCTGCGGCCTGCTGCCAATGGCCGCGTGCTCCGGTGGTTCCGCTCCGCGTCGTTTGTCAACCTGCAGGCTCGCACACAGCAGCCGCAGCAACGACGAGAAGAAGAGCAGCAGTTCCAATCGCCTGTGCAGACATCGAGCCCACAGCAACAGCAGCAGCAACAGCAGCCCTATCCGTCTGGGTCGGGGTCGGGGTCGGGAACGCCGCCTTCTGCCTCGATCTCGCGGCAGCCCATGTAACAGCGTCCAATAAACGTAATTATGGCTCAGTAAAAGTAACGAGTTTAATAGAGAAAAACCGTCGACCCCAACACACGCACAAACACAGGCACACATCGATCAGGCAGACAAGAAACCAAGCAGCGTCTCAACAGCCGACTTGTGCACGACCGCCGGTTTGTCGCTGCCGGCCTTGGACTCCTTGTCGCCGCGCTTACGTTTCTGGGATTTGCCCTTGGCAGCCGGCGCACCGGCCGCCTCGTTTGCGTCTCTTGCCTCTCTCGCCGCGGCAACCGCCGCAGCCGCGTCCTTTGCAACAGCCGCCACGTCCACACCGCCCGCAACGACGGCCTCGCGCATCTGCCGGGCGAGCGCATCGCCCGCGGTCTCGATCATGGCAACAAAGATGAGCGCCGTGCCGGAGCGCGACGCAGGGTCGGCAGCGCAGTACGCGATCCAGGTGCTGAGCACGGGGGCGAGGACGGACATGAGGGACGAGATCAGGGCCGGTCGCCAGGGAGCGGCACCCATGTCGGGGGTCTTGGCCGACACAAGCGCCTTGAGGGTAAAGGTGGCGGACCGGTTGACGAGGAGCGACGACGCCATGTCGAGGCCCTGGGCAGCCTGCTTGGCTGCATCGCGCTCGGCCTTGAGAACCGTGACGGCGTTGTACGCCTTGCCGCTCTTGACAACCAGCTCAGTGTTGTCGCCATCGTCGTCGCCATCGTCAGACGACACGCTCGCGTCATCATCGTCCGTGGCGGCGGCAGCAGCACCAGCAGGAGCGTCCGTATCCATAGCCTCGTCCTCATCAACGACACCGGCAGGATCAAGGTTGGCCGCCACAGCATCGACAACAGCCGCCATGATCGCGTCAACACCAGACGCAGACGTTCCGAGCACAGCCACCGTCTCGAGCAGAACCTGTCCGCCAATACGGTCGCGGAGGAGCTCGTTGGCATGCTCAGCAACCGCAGCCACGAGCACAGGGGCCGCAGCCTCGAGCAGCTGAGAGCGTCGCAGCGAATCGTCCTTCTTGGACGTCGACCGCCGCACGGCATCCATGGCCTGCAGCTCCTCGACGAGGTACGCCGGCTGGAACCGCTTGTTGCGGCCGCTGAGCAAGAACAGCACCACGCGCGACGCGTACTTGTCGCGCAGAATCTCCGAGATGCTCAGCGCAACGCCGCCCGAGTCGCCGCCGCCGCCGACACCCGTGCCCGCCGCCGCCGCCGCAGTCGTGAGCAGCTCGCTGACAATCGTCTTGGACACAATGACCGTGTCGTCAATCGTCTCAAACGCCGTGATGAGCACCGCGTGGCCGTACTGCTCGCGGGCAATCGCATGCACAAATCCCTTGAACGACTTGAGAATGTGCTTGCGGTCCTTGGGGGACGCATGGAGGAGACAGTACTGCGCGACACGGGCACCGTCGCGCGTGTGCAGAATGTGCACAAGGTGGTCCTTGAGCAGCTCGATCATGTCGGCGGCGACCTTGGTCTCGGCGTGGCTCACGTACTCCCAGACAGCACGGTGTAGGATCGGCGTCTTGCCGAGGTTGAAGGAGCCCTTTTGGAGCACCGAGTCGAGCGTCTGGCGCAGATGGCGCAAGATGGCGGGCTTGCGCTCGGGGTTGGAAGCGAGCAGCGAGTCGAGGCTGCGCTTGTCGTCGAGCTTCTTGAAGACGGCGTACTCGGGCCCGTAGAACTCTTCCATGAGAGCGGAGCGCTGGGACGCGTTGGCAAACTGCGAATAGGCCTCATCGAGCACGAGCGAGGCCTCCTTGTGGCGCACAAGCGTGCGCACCTTGCCATAAAAGTCAGAGATGACCGTGTTGCGGTATTTGGGGCAGTACGTCAGGATCTTGGACACGATAAAGCGGCCGTACTGCGACTGCGAGAGGCGGGCGTACTGGCCCTTGAGCTCTTCGGCGATCTGGTCGCGCTGCTCGGTCGTGCCGTACTTGACACAGCACTGGACGATGCGACTGGCATCGTGCTTGAAGATGATCTTTTTATGGGCGGGAGCAGGGTCAGCGCACGGGCCACAAGGACGGCGATCGCGAGTGCACAACGCAGGTGCCAGGCAGGCAGACAGGCAGGCAGACATATAGCCAGCCAGCCATATACACAACTAGACAACCCGCCAGATAGCCAGCCAGCAAGACGCATCGACGGGCACACACCTCCTTGGCACGGCCGCCGACAAGCTCCATCATGCGGTTCATGAGCACCCGGCGCTCGGGCTTGGTCATGCGCTTCTGGCGCACCTGCTCCCAAATGCTCTTGGCCTCGGAGATGAGCGACGCATGCGGCTTCTGCAGCTTGCGCTCCTTGAGCAGACGCTGCTGCTCGGCGCGAGACGCACGGCTCTTTTCGGCCTCTTCCTCGGTCTTGGCCCGCTTGGCGACCGGACTCTGCTGCTCGTCGTCGTCGTCGTCTTCTGCTGCTTCGTCGCCTCCAGCCGCCTCGTCGGCTTCTGCGTAGTCGTCGTCGTCGCCATACTGCTGCTCGCTGCCATCGACAGCGTCGCCAGCCTCGAGCGACTCGTCAAAGGCCGCCTGCTCGTCGGCATCGTCCTGCTGCACAGCTGCGTGCTTCTTTGGCGGCTTCGAGGCACTCTTTGCGTGCGGTGCACCGGCGGCGCTCTTGCCGCCCTTGCTCTTTGAACTGCTCTTCTTGGCGACGTCCTTGCCCATGCTGCGTGGATGGATTCAATGCGAGGAAGCAGCCAACAACAAAAAAAAAGAAGAAACGTGCGATCCTCGCCGCACCGCGACTCGCCAACACGGGGCACAGCCAGGCCGGCCACGCTCAACCACGCTCAACCACGCTCAACCACGCGCTTGATGCGAGCCGCGAGTCTCCTGGCCATCTTGCACACGAGATGCCTTTTATCTGCAGGCAGCATCTGCCAGCGGCCGTCGTCAGCTGTCTAACCAGGCTGCCGTCTGGAGCAGAGCGTATGTGGTGGTTGACAGGATCCATCACGCTGGATGGTAGCACAGTCGATGGAAGGGTTCATGGCCGAGTTCCGGTCGCTGATGGTGCTGACCAGCCGCGATCTGGGATGTCAAGGATGGCAAGCGGATGGTTTGCTTGGCTCGCAGCAACACGCTCAAGCGGCAGCACGAATGAGCGCACAAGACAGCGGCGGCCAGCCGACACTGGCGGATGTGGCGGTGAGTGCGGCGGGCTGCCGTGGCTGGCTGCCGTGGCTGGCTGGCTGGCTCACACTGCATGCACCACAGGAGCTGCTGCGGCAACCTCGCGGCAGGGCCGGCCACCCATACGAGGTACACGGGCAGCCGAGCGACGAGCCGGCACAAGCGTCCAGCGAGCCCGCTGCAGCCAACGGACGGCCCACGCGGGCGGTCGCTGTTGCTGTTGCTGTTGAGCAGCCTGCCTCTCGTGCAGACACCGAGTGAGTCTGCGTGTCCGTCGCTCTGGCCTGCCTCTGCTGTCCAGCCTGCACCGTCTGGCTGACCGCTTGCAGCACAACACAGCCACCGTTGTCGATGGTCCAGCAGCACGAGGCACGCCATGATGGACAGCCGCTGTGGATGGCACAGCGCAGCATGGCTGTCGATGCAGACGCACCAGATGCCATCCACACCGGCCGCCTTGCCAAGCGATCTCGCTCATCAGCGGCCACATCGGTCGCATCTGACGTATCTGATGCAGACAGCAGCCTTTCGCTTACATCGTCTGATCAGCATCGCCAGACTCGCAGACGTAGGGCCGAGCCACTCGAACAACGCACAGGCTCGCCATCATCAACAGCAACAGACGATGTCTTGCGTCAACTGCAAAGTATGCCAATGCCGGACAAAACAGCCAGATCACTGGATCGTCTCGGCCTGTCTCCATTGCTTGGCTGCTCAGTCGCCTCGTTGACACAAGACCAGCAGCAGAAGCTTGTTGTGGCACTCAAGACATCGAATGCCGGGATGCTCAGAGAGGTTATGCTAAAGAGTATTGATCAGTTGCCCGATCCAGCCGATTCATCTCTTGAGCGGATCAGGCGTCGCCTGCTTCCAAATCCATCCAAGAAAGGCTCAAAGGAACGTCGGCCACTGACAGCTGAAGAGTCGCGCATTCAAAGGTTGCTCTTTCGATGGCTGTTGTGTGTGTGGCTGGAAACTGACACGGCTGAATGGCACTGTATGGCAGGGAAGACATACAGCTGATATTGGAACATGGGTCCAGCAAGTATGCCATGATGCGATGCAGCGAGCTGCTCGATGAATGGATGGCGCATCCAGACACGCAGCAATGGTCATGCAAGCAAGTCGTTCTGTTGTTCGCCTCGTAAGTCAACATGGTCATGCATGGCATATCTGTCACTCACGCCTGCTGCATCTGCCGACAGAGTGGTGTGCCGCGTCATTGTAAATGCTACAAATTTTCAGCAGAGACACAGCCACTTGTTTGAGGAAGTCCGAAATGCAAGTGCATCTGGTGAGCTGGATGGATGGATCTGCCTTGGATGTTTGCATGAGCAGCTGGCATGTGAGACCATTAATGCGATGATTGGGCTGTCTCAGAGAGAGCAGCCGATGTAGCCCGCACCACCTCGCAAACATGGCAGGACGCATGCCAGTCTGTGGATGACGAGACAATCAATAGCCGGCTCGATGTCCCGTCTCTGGATCTGGCAGTCGCCTCATTGACACAAGACCAACAGCAGCAGCTTGTCACGGCACTCAGGACGACGAATGCCGGGATGCTCAGAGACGTTATGCCAAGGAGCATTGGTCAGCTGCCCGATCCAGCTGGATCATCTCTTGAGCGGACCAAGCGTCGCCTGCTTCCAAATCCATCCAAGCCAGGCATCAACAGCAAGCGAAGACCACTCACAGAGGAAGAGTCGCGCATTCAAAGGTTGCTCTTTCGATGGCTGTTGTGTGTGTGGCTGGAAACTGACACGGCTAAATGTCACTGTATGGCAGGGAAGACATACAGCTGATATTGGAACATGGGTCCAGCAAATATGCCATGATGCGATGCAGCGAGCTGCTCGATGAATGGATGGCACATCTAGACACGCAGCAATGGTCATGCAAGCAAGTCGTTCTGTTGTTCGCCTCGTAAGTCAACATGGTCATGCATGGCATATCTGTCACTCACGCCTGCTGCATCTGCCGACAGAGTGGTGTGCCGCGTCATTGTAAATGCTACAAATTTTCAGCAGAGACACAGCCACTTGTTTGAGGAAGTCCGAAATGCAAGTGCATCTGGTGAGCTGGATGGATGGATCTGCCTTGGATGTTTGCATGAGCAGCTGGAATGTGAGACCATTAATGCGATGATTGGGATGTCTCAGAGAGAGCAGCCGATGTAACCCGCGCCACCTCGCAAACATGGCAGGACGCATGCCAGTCTGTGGATGACGAGACAATCAATAGCCGGCTCGATGTCCCGTCTCTGGATCTGGCAGTCGCCTCATTGACTCAAGACCAACAACAGCAGCTTGTTGTGACACTCAGGACGACGAATGCCAAGATGCTCACAGGCGTTGCGCCAAGAAACATTGGTCAGCTGCCCGATCCAGCTGGATCATCTCTTGAGCGGACCAAGCGTCGCCTGTTTCCAAATCCATCCAAGCCAGGCATCAACAGCAAGCGAAGACCACTCACAGAGGACGAGACGTGCATTCAAAGGTTGCCCTTTCAATGCTTGTTGTGTGTGTGGCTGGAAACTGACACGGCTGAATGGCACTGTATGGCAGGGAAGACATACAGCTGATATTGGAACATGGGTCCAGCAAATATGCCATGATGCGATGCAGCGAGCTGCTCGATGAATGGATGGCACATCTAGACACGCAGCAATGGTCATGCAAGCAAGTCGTTCTGTTGTTCGCCTCGTAAGTCAACATGGTCATGCATGGCATATCTGTCACTCACGCCTGCTGCATCTGCCGACAGAGTGGTGTGCCGCGTCATTGCAAATGCTACAAATTTTCAGCAGTCACACAGTCAACTGTTTGAGGAAGTCAGAACAGCAAGTGCATCTGGTAAGCTGGATGGATGGATCTGCCTTGGATGTTTGCATGAACAGCTGGAATGTGAGACCATTAATGCGATGATTGGGATGTCTCAGAGAGAGCAGCCGATGTAGCCCGCGCCACCTCGCAAGCATGGCAGGACGCATGCCAGTCTGTGGATGACGAGACAATCAACAGCCGGCTCGATGTCCCGTCTCTGGATCTGGCAGTCGCCTCATTGACTCAAGACCAACAACAGCAGCTTGTTGTGACACTCAGGACGACGAATGCCAAGATGCTCACAGGCGTTGCGCCAAGAAACATTGGTCAGCTGCCCGATCCAGCTGGATCATCTCTTGAGCGGACCAAGCGTCGCCTGTTTCCAAATCCATCCAAGCCAGGCATCAACAGCAAGCGAAGACCACTCACAGAGGACGAGACGTGCATTCAAAGGTTGCCCTTTCAATGCTTGTTGTGTGTGTGGCTGGAAACTGACACGGCTGAATGGCACTGTATGGCAGGGAAGACATACAGCTGATATTGGAACATGGGTCCAGCAAATATGCCATGATGCGATGCAGCGGGCTGCTCGATGAATGGATGGCACATCTAGACACGCAGCAATGGTCATGCAAGCAAGTCGTTCTGTTGTTCGCCTCGTAAGTCAACATGGTCATGCATGGCATATCTGTCACTCACGCCTGCTGCATCTGCCGACAGAGTGGTGTGCCGCGTCATTGCAAATGCTACAATTTTTCAGAAGAGATACAGTGACCTGTTTGAGGAAGTCCGAAATGCAAGTGCATCTGGTGAGCTGGATGGATGGATCTGCCTTGGATGTTTGCATGAGCAGCTGGAATGTGAGACCATTAATGCGATGATTGGGATGTCTCAGAGAGAGCAGCCGATGTAGCCCGCGCCACCTCGCAAGCATGGCAGGACGCATGCCAGTCTGTGGATGACGAGACAATCAATAGCCGGCTCGATGTCCCGTCTCTGGATCTGGCAGTCGCCTCATTGACTCAAGACCAACAACAGCAGCTTGTTGTGACACTCAGGACGACGAATGCCAAGATGCTCACAGGCGTTGCGCCAAGAAACATTGGTCAGCTGCCCGATCCAGCTGGATCATCTCTTGAGCGGACCAAGCGTCGCCTGTTTCCAAATCCATCCAAGCCAGGCATCAACAGCAAGCGAAGACCACTCACAGAGGACGAGACGTGCATTCAAAGGTTGCCCTTTCGATGGCTGTTGTGTGTGTGGCTGGAAACTGACGCGGCTGAATGGCACTGTATGGCAGGGGAAGAGATACAGCTGATATTGCGGCATGGGCCCAGCAAATATGCCATGATGCGATGCAGCGAGCTGCTCGATGAATGGATGGCACATCCAGACACGCAGCAATGGTCATGCAAGCAAGTCGTTCTGTTGTTCGCCTCGTAAGTCAACATGGTCATGCACGGCATATCTGTCACTCACGCCTGCTGCATCTGCCGACAGAGTGGTGTGCCGCGTCATTGTAAATGCTACAAAATTCCAGAAGAGATACAGCCACCTGATTGAGGAAGTCCGAAATGCAAGCACATCTGGTGAGCTGGATGGATGGATCTGCCTTGGATGTTTGCATGAGCAGCTGGAATGTGAGACCATTAATGCGATGATTGGGATGTCTCAGAGAGAGCAGCCGATGTAGCCCGCACCACCTCGCAAGCATGGCAGGACGCATGCCAGTCTGTGGATGACGAGACAATCAATAGCCGGCTCGATGTCCCGTCTCTGGATCTGGCAGTCGCCTCGTTGACTCAAGACCAACAACAGCAGCTTGTCACAGCACTCAGGACGACGAATGCCAAGATGCTCACAGGCGTTGCGCCAAGGAGTATTGGTCAGCTGCCCGATCCAGCTGGATTATCTCTTGAGCGGATCAGGCGTCACCTGCTTCCAAATCCATCCAAGCCAGGCATCAACAGCAAGCGAAGACCACTCACAGAGGACGAGTCGCGCATTCAAAGGTTGCTCTTTCAATGCTTGTTGTGTGTGTGGCTGGAAACTGACACGGCTAAATGTCACTGTATGGCAGGGAAGAGATACAGCTGATATTGGAACATGGGTCCAGCAAATATGCCATGATGCGATGCAGCGAGCTGCTCGATGAATGGATGGCGCATCCAGACACGCCAGCAATGGTCATGCAAGCAGTTCATTCTGTTGTTTGCCGCGTAAGTCAACATGGTCATGCACGGCATATCTGTCACTCACGCCTGCTGCATCTGCCGACAGAGTGGTGCGTCGTGTTATTAGCAATTCTGCAACGTTCCAGCAGTCACACAGTCAACTGTTTGAGGAAGTCCGAAATGCAACCGCATCTGGTAAGCAGGATGGATGGATCTGCCTTGGATGTTTGCATGAGCAGCTGGCATGTGAGACCATTAATACGATGATTGGGCTGTCTCAGAGAGAGCAGCCGATGTAGCCCGCACCACCTCGCAAACGTGGCAGGACGCATGCCAGTCTGTGGATGACGAGACAATCAACAGCCGGCTCGATGTCCCGTCTCTGGATCTGGCAGTCGCCTCATTGACTCAAGATCAACAACAGCAGCTTGTCACAGCACTCAGGACGACGAATGCCAAGATGCTCACAGGCGTTGCACCAAAGCATATTGGTCAGCTGCCTGATCCAGCTGGCTCATCTCTTGAGCGGACCAAGCGTCGCCTGTTTCCAAATGCAAACAAACGAGGCATCAACAGCAAGCGAAGACCACTCACAGAGGAAGAGTCGCGCATTCAAAGGTTGCCCTTTCGATGGCTGTTGTGTGTGTGGCTGGAAACTGACACGGCTGAATGGCACTGTATGGCAGGGAAGACATACAGCTGATATTGCGGCATGGGCCCAGCAAGTATGCCATGATGCGATGCAGCGAGCTGCTCGATGAATGGATGGCGCATCCAGACACGCAGCAATGGTCATGCAAGCAGTTCATTCTGTTGTTTGCCGCGTAAGTCAACATGATCATGCACGGCATATCTGTCACTCACGCCCGCTGCATCTACCGACAGAGTGGTGTGCCGCGTCATTAGCAATTCTGCAGCATTTCAGCATACATACAATGACCTGTTTGAGGAAGTCCGAAATGCAAGGGCATCTGGTACGAGTGGCCGTGTCCATGTCTGCAGCCTATTCTGTGAAACTGACATGGTGGCAAGCATCAGGAGACCTGGCGGCAATGGATGAGCGGGCAGAGTGCACGCTGAAGCACCAGCAATTGGGACGAGGTCACTGGCGATGATGTGGACATGGACGAAGCATGGAACGACCACTCAGACGAGCAAGATGACGATGACGAGTATTTATGATCTGCAGATGAATGAATGAGCATATGTCATCAGTCACAGGCGTGCCTCGCTCTTGTCCGATCGTCGCTGCTTAAGGCATCAAGAGCCATCAACCATGGCAGGGACAGCAACAAGGTTGAGTTGCGGTTTCACTGAATCGCCTGAAAAGAGCTATGCATGGCACGGTTGGATGCCAAGAGAGCGAGCTGGATGCCAAGGACACAATACATTATTCATTGCAACAAGAGACGAGATCAGTGGGTAGAAGAAGAGACGGCGGTGCCGTTGCTGTTGAGCGAAGGCCCTGCGGTGCCCTCGACGACGCGCTGGAAGTACGGGTCGATGCGCACGGCAGGCGTGCTCGCCGGGTCGTTGTCAGGGACAGCCAGGCCGGCAAAGCCAGCGAGCGCGGCGGACTGGGCCACCATGCGCGAGTTGATGAGCTTCTGCGGCAGCGAGATCTCCTTGCGGCTAAAGTTGTACATGAGCGACCAGGCCGACGGCGCCGAGCCATCCGTATCCTGGATCGATGGGATGTGCGTGTGCGTGTGCGTGTGCGTGTGTGTGTGCATGTGTGTGTAAGCGCGACTATTCATCATGACTCATCGACTGCCACTGCCACTGCCTGCCAGCGATTGCGGGCGACATTCACGAGCAGGCTGACGGGCAACCCTGCAGGCAGGCTGACGGACAGACGGACAGACGGGCAGGCATCCACGACTCACCCAGCAGGGCAAAGCGGGTTGCCCAGACAAAGCTCTTGGCACGGTCGAGCGCCGAGTCGCTGGCGGCGGCAGGCACGAGCTCCTTGACCTCGAGCTCGTCGGCAGAGGTGATGGAGAAGCGCTGGGCGTACTGGCGGTCGGCAGCCATGGCGGCCTTGTCGGTGGTGGTGAAGAAGGCGGCCATGGGGATGCAGATGAGGAGGAACGACTGCAGGCGGGCGGCATGCGTGCGAGGGCAAGCGAGAGTGGGCAAGCGAGAGTCAGCACAGACGCTAAGAGCGTGGAGGCGCAGGCAGGCAGGCACGCAGGCAGGCACGCAGGCAGGCAGGAAGGCGCACCTTGAAGGGAAGCGACTGGCGCTGGTAGAGCGGCCAGGTGCGCTGGGCCAGCAGGTGGCCAAAGACGCCGGCCGCGCCGAACATGAGCGCCGACTTGGTGCCCTCGACGAGCACGTAGTTGTGGCGCTCGTCCTTGAGCTGCTGGCGGGTCTTGGCATCGATGCTGTCGGCGGGCATTGTGGTCGATGAGGTTGCGACTGCTGCGGTGGTGTGAGGAGGTTGCGGTTGATGGGAGGAGGGAGAAGCGCGGAGTGGGCGGCTTTTGTGCGCGGATCGGCAACAGCGGGCTGTGCACCGGAACAACTGCATTGTTCCCGTCGGCCGATGCGGCCGTGTTGCGCCGCACAGTAGCCGCTCCACCGGGAATGTGGCAAGCGCGTGCTTGCGTGTTTGTGCCTGAAAGTAGACGCGGTGGCGCACGCCAACTGGACGCAGCAGAACGCTCTCGCTCACTCGCTCCCCGCAGTGCTTTGCCTGATCGAGCGATGGCCGAGCATGGTTCCCATCCCCCATCCATCCATCCATCCATCC